>JAULBU010012578.1:0-22790 GCA_032358235.1 Odonthalia washingtoniensis | reverse complement strand
GATACAAGTGTCATGTGTTTCATAAATCATTATTAAATTTTGAAACAACGGAATACAGTTGAATGTTATCCTTCATTACATTCAACTGTTTTGCACCAGCAACGACTACCAGTTTCGTCGGCGTGTTTTTTCTTTCAATCAATCCCAATCCACCATCTGCCCTACTTTTCTTCAACCTCTCCATCTTCAACGTCACAGCCGTGCTGTCCACCACAATCAATGCAATCTGTTGACATTGACCATGTCATCATCTTGTTGACGTACAGCACCAACCTGGATAAAGCTACACCTAAACATGTCCGCACGAAACAAAATTATTATCGTAACACACCAAAGTCGCAAATGCACTAAAACAGCAGGACCTGAAACCGAACGGAAAGAATATTATGAATAGCGGGAAGGAATTTATGAAACAACTACTCCTTCAGTCTCCGAAGCGGCGCTGACATTATTAGAAATTCATCTACATGAAATCATTCCACATATTCCCGACTCAATATCTAATAATCCTGACGACACGATCAATGTATTACAATCATTTTCATCACTACTTCAATCATACCGAACACTTCTTGTTCCAATCATTTCAACCTTACCCGACATATATCTTACACGATCAATGTATTACAATCATTTTCATCACTACTTCAATCGGACCGAACACTTCTCCTTCCAATAATTGCAAACTTTACCCGAACTATATCTTATTCCGGTACATATTCTCCATGCACGGTCTACTATATCATTTTCGTTTAGTATTTTTGAAGAACCAGAACTTCCTGCCGCACTTCGTGAATTGATCCGTTCAGCTGACGCCTCAGCTTCTGTTGTTTGGGCTTGTCATGAAATTCGCACTGGTTTGTCACGTTTTACTTTACAAACTACTATTGCTCCTCTTATCGCTAATGTACTTGATGATGCCTTACCTACTTCATCACCTCTCTTACGAGCACTTCGTTTACATGCTACTTCTACGTTCTTATGGACTGATCTCCTGATTTGCATTTTGTCGTTTTCTCCAAACCTTTCATCACCAGTGTATAAAAGAGAAGCTTGTTCTTCTTTAAAAACCGCAATATCCAACACAGGTTTTCTATGTAATGTATCACGTATTCGAGCACATGTTCGTTTGGCCACTGCTGCATTTGCGGATAACTCAACAGCCGTTCATCGTTTTGCCATCGCTGTCGTAACAGAATGCCCGTCAAGGCTCGCAGACGTCGTTGGCTGCGTTCACCTACTCCGTGATTGTATTATTGAAAGCACATATTTTATTGTTAATGCTATTGATTATGAACTTGCATGTGTCACCAATCCAGTTTCTTCCATAATTATTCCCGCCCTTGTGACTTCTGGTGTACTATTACGGCAATCTAGTGGTTCACTTGTGCAATGTGTCACTCTGTATTGTGAGAGTGACACTCGTACCTCTTCTGTCAATACCTTAAATACAGCTGCATGGAATCCTATTTTCATCAAAATTCGTGACGGTCTTGTATTTGAAAATGAAAAACAACGCACTGTTGCGGTACGAATGGCTCCTGATGTTGTAAGTAATGACTTATACCTGTTGTGCGAGGGGGTTATCACTAATGCATGATTGTGTCGGAAGGTCACTTGCAGAAGATGCTGCTGTCGATTTACTGACTGCACTTAACGTTGGTGTTTTGACAGGAAAGGTGAGTTATTCATGTTTAGACATTGTTTTCAAAACTCGGGTTCTTTCTGAAATTGAATCTGGTTGGTGCGATGAAGAACCTGATAATGATGGAATGTCTATTGGGATTCTAGAGGCAATGTCAATTAAGATTGACGTTAGTTTAATATGGAATCAGGCACGTCCAGCAGCTGCAACTGTTACATCGACTGCTGCATTATGCTGTGCGTTACGACGTGCTGGACAGTGTTTACAGAAATTAACATTTATTGTGTTGAATGTTGTTTTTCTTGTACCCGTCGTATGTGTATCATTATACGAAGCTATTGATGGTATCAATAACGATACCTCTGCTTTCACGCTTTGGAATTTTAATGGATCTAGTGGTGACGGTATCAAAAAATTGTTGAGTAATTTCAAATTACCGAACAAGGTGTTAGAAATGAAAACTCATGATCTAGGAAAAGCAGTTTCGGCATTTGGTGTTGGTACAGCTGCCATTATTGGTATCATTAACACGGCTTGTAAATATATTGACCGATGTAAATACATTGCTGATCGAAGGTCTTTATCTGCAAATGATACTAACGAAAGTGCTGACTATAAGGCAACATAGACTCTAACTGAACACTTGAAGGAATTGAACCGCATGCTAAATGATTTGACACTCGGCCATGAAATCCATTTTCGAAAGAGTTGTGTTGGTGGTAGTGAGGTAAACTCGGACAAGTCACGCAGTTAGAGTCGTCGAAATACATTCGACATAGATTTTATGTCATTAATCTTAAGTCACTCATCGCGATGCTTGCTGCAGTCCCAGATGAGGGTGAGATGTATGAAATATTCGAACCGAACCATCGACACGTGAAAGTGACGTTGAATTAGTTCAAAAGCGTAATTTTTTATTACGTCTTTTGTTACGATCAATGCGTGGAGCTTGTGGTTCCGTTACAAAACGAAATAATTCACAGTTGGTTACTGAAGAAGTTCAATTGGATATAGATCAACAAAATCATCAAGATGGTGATCAAGGACGTGTTAACAATTTGATCTGAAAAAAGGAAAAAAGAATACGTCACTGAATGTTAATGATGTTGATGATTTATTAAGACAATTTGGTAAATTACTTGATGAAAATGTAAACATTTTCAGCACTGGAGACAATGATGAACATAACCACACGTTATCACCTCAATTTGGATTAGCATGCACCGAGCGCTCTATATCATAACGGGTAATGTCGCACTGGCTGAAGGTATTGTCGTCGATGATGATGATAACTTATCAGAACTACGAGCTTTAGAAGAAGAAGTAGAATTCGATGTACTTATTGGCGCGCCTAGGGTGTACAGCAGCCTAATGTTCATGTAATGAACCTTTTCTTGACAATGGTAAACCACATTGTTAACAGAAATATACAGCTTGTTTTTTATCATGAATATTTCTTACATGTATATCACACATAGAACGTTCTGAGAAAACAGCATCACAATAAGAACATCTGAAACAAGTACATCATCATGTAGAGATGCTCTTTGTTTTGACATAGAGGATTTTTCTCCAAACGTTTTATCACACATATCACATATAAACGGTCTACGTTTCTTATGTACCACTATAACATGTTTTGTTTTATCTCTCTGGCCCAGGCCACCATTGCCGAAAAGAAAAATAAGAGTAGAAGGGAAGAAAAGTAAAAAAAAACGTTTTTATTAAAATCACAAACAAGCATAAAAAACAACAAAACAATAACACACAATCTATTTCTCCATATCCATGCTTACGTAGAATCGAACGCCGGTAATCTTGACGAATAAAGATAATATATATATTAATATCTCTATTTGATATATGTTTCTTCTTGAACACCTGGCGGCTTATTTTTTAGCCGCCTGGATGTTCTCCATCTTCTTTTCCCATTGCTCAACGTTCTACTCTTTATCCAACAACCGGGAGTAATTGAACAATGAATTATTATCTTCCAGTATCTTGTTATTTCCCCTTTTCATAGTTTTTTCACATTCCATTTTTTTATTTCCATTTCTTCGCTTGATTCTTGTTCTATTTCTTCTTCTTACGGCTTCCTGTTGTACTTGTTGCAGGATGGGGCGGAAAGTCGCGCCGTTGTGCGAATAAGCAGGCGAGGATTTTCATCCTGATTTACCACGAAATCCCCATTCGCGCGCCTTTCCGCATACATGTTGTTCAATGTTGACATCGCAGAGTAGAGCAAATTATTTTTTTCGTTTATTACAAAATACCAAGCTTCGCGGCTTTTAACTTTTCGCTTGCTATGCGGTGAATAGTTTAAAAAAAAACCGTTGCCCTTCTTATTCGTTTTTTCTATAAACGGCGCCGATGTGCAAACGCGCCCGTGCCGTTTTTACCGCGAAATTTTAAAAATTTTCCAAACGACTTTATTTTACTATTGCATACATTTTCAAACGTATCTAAAGCCACGTAGCAAACACAGAACATACACATGTTTCAATCCCCCACCGTATCCGTTCCCGCTGCGGTGTACTGATCTTGAAACTGTAGGGCATTATACAACAGCAAACACAGAACATAAACATGTTTCAATCCTCCTCTGTATCCGTTTCCGCTGCGGTGTATTGAATTTGAAACTTTTGGGCATTATACAACACAGTTCCCAACGAAATACCACTGAGGCTAATCAGCGGTTTAAAAAGGCGAAAATAATAGTTACCTCAAATATGGGCCCTAAAATGAACGGGTTCTATTGTAACGTTCGTCTTAAAAAATATTTTAAAAAATGAGGGTCCTAGTTGAGAAATTGAGAGAAGAAGAGATTTAAAAGTTTTTTTTAAGAAAAAAGTTCTCATCAGTACCGGTGATCGCTTGTGCATATGGGAGTTTAGGGGGTTGGTCGTCTTTTTTAGGGGTGTTTAGGGGATTGTGCAATATTAAAATATTTAATTAAAAAGTAAATCACCCCTGGCCTTCAACTTCACATAGGTGTTACCCTACTTAACTCCAATTGACCCTAAATTATGGTTGTATGTCTCCTTGCCTGTGGTTCTTAAGATCACACACGAGGAACCACCTCGTGTTTATGTAGTGTGTTAACAACGAGGACGCTCGTCGTTTCGACGACGCCGGCCAATTCGCGCTTACATCACTGTCTTTCATTGTAAGACACTCTCGTCGCTTCGACGACATTGATGTCCATCAGTGCTTACACACGACTACTAGTTACAATACATGCACGAGTAGTGTGTACACTTTGTCACACTGATGATACATAGATAATGCAAGTCGATTCGACAAAAAAATCTTCAAACCTGAAAACGCACGGACAACCGCAATTACTAATATCCCTTACCATCAATTGAATACGAAATACAAGCGTTTCTGCAATGAGACGCCTTCGCCACGTCACTACACTACACTTATCACACTATGCACGCAAAGGGACAAACCTTCCATGAGTCTCCATACTGTGACCCACTATGCGATACTATACTAAAATATCGCATTAATAACTATCGCGTTAATATGAAACCTTCACTGCGTCACCACGCTCACCGCACTATGCGATACTATACCGAACAATCGCAAAGGCTCCCGGTTTACCAATCATAATATTTCGCCTCTTCATCACGTCACCGCAGGGAGACACCAAAACCAAACTTTAGTAACGAGTTAACATTAACATCATCACTGCATTTCATAAGGTGATACGTTTATCCAACATTACCATGTTGGATAACGCCATCACTGCAACACAGGATTATTTAATTATTAAATTAATCGTTAATCATATATATCATTGATTTATCACGTTGTTGGTATCGTGCACCAGCGTAACATTATTTATTCAATCTTATCGAGTCACTCACCATCTGTTCAGATAGAAACTGGAAGCGCTTAGTAGCTAATGGTTTAGTGAGCAGATCTGCTAGTTGATCTTCTGTTGGAATGTATGACATCCTTACATCATTACTTGCCGCTTTCTCCCGTAAGTACTGATAATGTAAGATTATGTGTTTAGTTGTTAGGAATTTACATTCCCCTTTTGCTAACACTAAACAGGCTGCGTTGTCTTCATGTAATGTGGCTGGATGTAGCTGTGCATTATCCAAACATGCAAACATGCTGCGAAACAAGGTAATCATCCTCGTAGCAGAATCAGACGCCACATACTCCGACTCGGCAGTACTATGCGTGACGATTTACTGCTTCTTCGACGTCCAATATATAAAGTGGCTACCTACATAAACTAAAATATTAGTACTCGAACGTCTTGTTCGTAGATCATCAGGCTATGGAGAGTCCACATACGCATGTAGTTCGTCGGATTGTTCACTAAATTTATAGAAAAGTCCTACACCATTTGATGCCTTCAAGTAACCCAAAATACCTTTCAATACTACCTACCTTCCAGTGGCATTCTCTGACGTTTTTAACAAATAGTGACATTTCAGTTATCGACAACGAGATGTCGGGTCATGTACAGACAATCAAATACAGGAGACATCCTACCAGTTCACTTTATGGGCATTCAGCCTTGAAATCATCGTCGGTTGGAAAAGCCATCCTCTTAAAATCCTCGCCTGGTAATAGTGTCACCAATTACAATTTACAGTCGACCATGTTAAATCGCCCGAGAGTTTTGTCGATATACGAACTCTGTGTTATACACATTCGTTCTGATGTGGTCGTGATGTTCATCCCTAAAAACCACTTCACCTGTCGCATGTCGTTCATTTTTAACTGCTTGTTCAATATTTTATTTGCTTTATTCAGCGTCCATTCGTCTACTCCCAAGACCAGAATGTAATCAACGTAGATCAAAATTGACAGCTTCAGCCTGGTTTCTTTATACCGTACGTAGAGGAACGGATCTGCCCAGTAGGTTTCATTTTAAATTATTCAATCAAGAATTTATCTAGCGTCTGATTCCACTCCCGCGGCGAGTACTTCAGACCATAAAGCGGTTTTATTAACCTGATTGACTGTCCAGATGGAACCAGGTTTTCATAAACAGGCGGTGGAAGTAAATACACTACATCATCTAAAATGGCATTTTAAAATGCTGTAGTCAATCCATTTGATGAATGCTTAGTTTCAACTTCACCGCAAGTGATAATAAAACGCGTAATGTAGAAAGTCTCGAAACCGGTATATGAGTACTTTCTTTATACACGCCTTACGTATGCATGTACCCTTTCACAAACCATCGGGATTTATATTTTACCAACTTTACAGAATCATCTTATTTAGTTATAAAAACCCAGCCCGTCTCGATAAGTCTTCTATTTGCTGCTATGTCTACCAGTTTGTAAACATTGAGATGTTTCATCGCATTTAATTCATCGTCGCATGACTTTTTCCAGTCCGTAGAGTATCCTTATCATCCATCGCCTCCTTATGTGTCGACGTTGTTTTAATGTAACTTAACAATTCCTTGGTAGAAAGCACTTCTTCCTCCAAAGTTACCTGACGTCATTTAGGTTTATTATTTGAACCTAGCGGTCGACTATTGAGTTTCTTCTTACCTTTCATCACCGTAGTACTTCCATTTTTTTTCTCAATTGTACTATCACCAGATACTTTACGAATTAACTTGTCATTTGACGATGACGCTCCGTCATCATTGGTATCAATTACCGATATCACAGCGTCATCGTTCGTGAGGCTCGTTTCATTTTTGGTGACACTGTCACTGTGAGCAAATATATCTTCTTCCTCGCTCCCTGCATCTGCATTTGAATCATCTTTCCTGATTACTTCATTCTATCCTGCTCCACTTGCCGTGGATACCCTACCGGCCGTCATCACTTTTTCCTTTTATGGACGACCCTTTCGTCGTATTATGTTAAGGTAGGATTTTCTGGGCTTGTTTTATTATTTGACGATAAGTCTACTACATTGGAATCCTTCACGACAGCTGTTAGTCTGTGCCTTCAATAAAAGTGATGTCCCATACATGTAAAATATTCTTCGTGTACTCTGTTACAAGGTGTATTGCGAAGAAATACACCTTGTAACAGAGTGAAACCTCTGATATTCCTATAAAAATGCCATTTTCAGCTGTGCTGTCCGACTTCGTCTGGTTTTTCAACAGGATGTAGATCATCGTCGTGTAACAAAACGGTCTGAAGATTTTCAGATCCGCATCCTTGTTGAAGAACCGCTCGTATGGTGTTTCATTATTCTGAAAGGTTGATGTAGTTCACTGGTTGCGAATCGTCGTCGCATACATAATTGAATGTCCTCACCATGCCTTTGATAATCCTGCATCAATTATCATTGTTCTCGCCATTTTGGTCAATGTACTAATCATAATTTCCGCCACAAGCATCTGTGCATGGGCTCCTATACCTGTAGGCGCGATACAGTCTGTGCGTAAGTAGTCTTTCATGGCACCAGAAGGATACTCCGTCCACTGATCCGTACGAAGCGTTTTTATGTCGTACCCGCGTGACTTCATGAATGTATCATACTGTTCTACGTTACTCAATGTCTGATTTTTCTGCTTCATCAGGAATGTAATTGTTAGTCTCGTGTTACAGTCAATAAATGTTTGAAAATACATTTTCCCATTGACATACTGAACAGAAAACGGTGCGCATGTATCCGAGTAAACGATTTCTCCATGTCTTTCCGTTCTTTTTTCATACTTTTTCTGTACTTACCTGCATGCGCCTTACCCTGCACGCAGCGAATACAGTTTAGTGGTCGTTTCAAATTTTCCTTTGAGATTGGAAATTTACCGAGTCTAGCCAAATGCCTCAGTCAACTTTGGGAGAGATGTCTCAAATGTTTATGCCATACTTTAAGAGGATTATATATGTCCTTTTTTGTGTCGATATCTGAATCGTCACTTTCTGATGCGGGTGGTGCGCCACCATCGCTACTGGTTTCATGATCAATTTTAGCCAAAACGGATTCGCAGTTCATCTTGTATAGGTTATCATTACCTTTTGTTGCTTGAGCCACCAATTTACCTCCTCTCATTATTGTGCACTGGTAACTTTTGAATGTGACAGTGATCCGAGGATTATTTGTTATTTGGCCCACCGAAAGCAAACTCTGTCCAATCCCTGTTATAAGTTTGACCTTCCTAAACGACGAGTTCACTCCCTTCGATTTTACTGTTAAAATCTCCGATCCCGCAGTGTTATTCTACCCATTCGCGATTTTGTACTGACTATGGAGATTACTTATATCATCAGTATAGTGGTGCGAGGCATCGCTGTTCAGGACCCACTTCATGCCCCGAGATTCTATTGCTGGAAAGCCAAATTATACATCCTCGGCTGCCATGATCGCCTTTTTATATTTTGGTGAATCCATTTTTTAGGGATGCGGACGTCGCCTCTTTTTCTTGCGTTACAATCTGCTTTAATGTGACCCAGTTTCTGACACCAATAGCACCTGCCGATGAATTGCCGTGTGAGTCTCACTGTAGTTTTAGTTACTGATGCAGCTGAAGGTGAGTCATTTTTAGTTGTAGTTCGAAAGGTACATTTGGATCCTCAATGTCTTCATGTGCCAGTTCTTCTAAACTTGAGACCATTTTCTGATAGATTTAGTCTATAAAATTAAGGTTCAGAAGCCTTACTACAGGTTTGAATATTTCCAATAATCCTATTTTCATTATACCCGAACGATGTGTATCGGGAATTGCGTAGGATGTATTTTCCAATTTTCTCATTTGGCTCAACAACCTTCCTAGATACGATACCAACCTTTCAGTCGTAGCCATTTTTATATTGATGATTTGAAAGTAGACCTCTCTTAACGTATGTTAATTCTTCGATAAACATTGGTTAAGCAGAGTCTTCCACAAACTTCCTACTTCCTACATCATCTTCCTCGTCAATGGCCCCTAGAGCTTGTATGTTTTCGGACGAAAGACACCTCATTAAATAGCTGTTTGCCAATAGGTGGTCTTTCGCATGCTTCATTTGGGATTTTGTCTTTTCGTCACCCGTTCCATTCTCTAATTTTGCAGCGTAATCTGCTTCCGGTTTTTTGTTAATTAATTCAGATTTTTGTGATAGGGGAAGTAGCTGTATAGATCTTTTTCTACCATCAAGTTATAGAACTTCATTACCCACATGGTAAAATCATTTCCGAGATCATAAATTGGCACCCCTCTTAAGCAAGACCTGTCCTCACTGTTGTCCGATGCTGAAATTATAATTTATGCTTTGTTCGTACGTAATTACCTTCCCTTGTAGCCCTGTAGAGCACCAGACTTTTATTCAGTTGAGAAATTGGGAGAAAAAAGAGCTTTTAATATTTTTATAATATGGTTGTATGTCGGCTTGCTTGTTGTTCTTATGATCAAACACGAGGAAAAACATCCTAATTATGTAGTGTATTAACAACGAGGCACGCTCATCGCTTCGACGACGAAGGCCAATTCGCGCTTACACCATTGTCTTTCATTGTAAGACACTCTCGTTTCTATGACGACACAGGTATCCATCAGTGCTTACACACGACTACTAGTTACAGTACATGCACATGTAGTGTGTCACCTTGTCACAACGATGACACATAGATACTTTAACTGTCTTGAGAGAATGTTACAGAAAGTAAGAAATTAATAATTGTTTCACAATTTTATGTTTTCCTTTACAGATTTCGTTAGGCAGATTTAATTAGGGTTATTTAGCACTCTATTTAGTGGGATTGAAGTTTGGGATGTCAAAAGCTCAAACTGGATTGAAACTGGAAGAGATGTCATATCAGAGAAGAAAAATATGGATTGAACTCATTCCATGCTATGATGGCCAATGAGACGAGGAAATAATGGTATGGATCGTCAATGTCATATACCTGACAAACGTTATGTGAAATGTAGCGGTTTTTGAAATGTAGCTGTTAATTGTCAATTCAATTCCTCGTCAATTGGTGATTATGAGGAAGGAACGTTATTAAGAAAGTATGTAATTTTTATGTAACTTTTAAATGAAATCAGAAATTTGGCAATGTTTGCATGTGGGAGACGGACGTGACTGTAGAGATAGGTTAGGATTAATTGTGGATTTTCATGTGAATCTAATGGAAACTCGAATCGAAAAGAACTGCAGAGAGGACATGAAAACTTCATGTTAACAATCGAACAAGCAAAAGAAGCGACTGAATGGACTTCTGTTTGCCTATTAGAAAAGTTCAGCTCCCGTGCACTAAAATAGACTGAGTCAGTATCCACATTGTGTTTGTATTAGAACAGTTCAGGTCTTGTTAAATCAGTACACCGTTTAATGTAATTAATGTTAGTAAACTTTAATGTTAGTTCAAAAATAATGTTAGTAACATTAATTTTTGTGTTGGTGTAACAGAAGAGGTAATAATTAATGTTAATAACTTTAAATAGTACAAATGTACTATTTATAGTTAGTAACATTAATAAGGGATTGGGTGTGATATCACAGGAAATACATTTTGAATTTTTGAATAATTTTTGAATTTTTGAATTTCAGTATTTGTCATAACATGCACTTCATTTGAATTTTTGAAATTTGAACATTCTTCTTGATTAATTATTCTTGCTGCTCGTCTTGATGAGCTGCGGAAATTTCACTGTTCAAATCATTTACAACATTCTCTTCGTCATGCAGCGTTCGGCATCACCGATAATCAACGCATTGAGTCAGTTCCATACAGCTCAGAATATCAACATATATCCAGCGCAGTACAACTCGACTACACCTAAAAAATCCGTACAAGTTTTCGCTGTACTAGATTCTTCCAATAGCACTACTCCAATCGTTCTTTGTAGATTCAGGAACACCGTTCTACCGATCCGAGTCAAGGAAGAAATTGTTTCGTGGATGGTCGATGAGGTCGCCAAAACGGGCTCTGACGACAAAATTGCATCTAATTCTATTGCGAAGTTTCCACAGCACTTCGTTGCGTCCTCAACCGCTCTATTAATGCGTTCAATTAGACTTTGGAAGGAAAGAACGTCCATGTTGTAAGTCGTCCCACCCTGTGGCTTGCGACACACTTCTATGATGACGTCTGTGGTTTCCCATACAAACAATAGTTTAAATCGTACACTGGTAAAAGAAAGGACTGGTAGTGGACGTAAGAGGGCCAAATAGGTTATTGAGTTACAAAAAGACTTAAGTGACGAATTCACACGACTCCGCAAACTTGATGTCAAGTTCCGTCCAAAAAGCTGTGACTTCTCGCAAAGTTCGTCATAGACTTTTCTGAATATGATATATATAATTATAGCATGATGGTATCTTCAACATCATCATATCTTGGAAGATCCACAACGACGGAAAAGGCAATCAAGGACTTGATAATGAAAAGATGGAGTCAAGAATTTATGTCTCGAACCAGTATTGTTTCCCGAGCGCAATGTGGTAAATTACAGGTTTCTGAGAAAGCACAGGAGCTCATAGATCAACGTGTTTCATATTTTATAGGAGTGATAGCAAGGAAGCTTTCGCATGGCTCTTTACGTGAAGAAGATGTTGAGAATGAGGACGAAACAAACTTTCTCATCAACGTTGATGATGGGTGCACGCTGGGTTTGAGAGGTGATGATGAAAATCAGCACGCTAATGTCATCCCTGGTGGGGAGCGTAGGACAATGATGGTTAGGATTAGTGGGGATAATCGCGCCCAGATTGAAATACCGTTTATGATATTCCAAAATGAGGACTCGAATACCCAATTCGGGGAGTTCCGGATGCCATTCCAGAGGTTTGTTACAGAACCGGCAAGGAAGGGATGGATTGATCGCCGTGTAATGATGGAGTGGTTACGGGAACTTCATGCTATTGGTCCTTTTAAACTCGGAAGGAAACGTGTTATCTTCATGGAAAACTGCTCCGGAAATGGAACCACACCAAGCTTTCAAGAGGCTTTGAAAGAGATCAACACTGAAATTCGATTCTTGTCACAAAATTCTACGCATCTTCTCCAACCGGCTGACTCTTTTATAATTCAGAAAATCAGGAATGCGTTGAGAAAAAAGTGTAAGATGCACAAATTGAAGATGTTAACATGCAGTAACCAACCGGATGCGTTTGGAACCAAGTTAGGAGCACTTCCTAATCCAGGAAAATCAATGTTTCTCAAGCTTGCTGCGAACTCGGTGCGAGATGTCAATAATCAACGGGATGAAAATGGTATGTAATATGCACAAAAGGAGATGATGAGATGTGGATCCGCCAAACAAACGAATGGAATTCGAAAAATCAAACAGGCTTTTTCCTCATTTACAGACAATCATTTCAAAATACCAACCCAATTTTGATGGGTTATATCCGGATGTATGATTTTTGAAAGAAATGTGATCAAGCAGCCCGTGTGTTCCTGATCTCAACATTCCCGGTGTTGATAACTGTAAATATCTTTTTGAGAGATTAGTGACGCGTAGACTTAACCCTTAATCAATGCTCGAGCAATGAGGATATTTCGCATTGCCAGGATGCGAAAGATATACCCACAGGATTAAACTCAAGTGAATCATTAAAGAAAAGCCTAAATCCAGGAATCAACCCCTTGTACAATACTGACTTCGCAACTTAAATTGTAAATTTTAGCTCACGTACCCTGACCACTTCAGTATTTGAACCCATGATCTCAAAATTGCAACCAGACGGTTTTCCACTAAACCAGAAAGCTATTTAGTTTAAGGACAAAGAAAGAATTAAACCTTGATTAGTGTGGTGAACATTAATTGAGGATACATATCATCTGAATTAATGTTACTATCAATATTTGTTTACAAATATGTACGATTTCATGATCTTGTACACTAATTAATGTTATAACTTAATTACAATTAGTAACATCAATTAGTGTACTCGTAAAAAATGGGCCCTCCGATATAATGTTAGTAACATTAATTACAATAAACGGTGTAGTAAACTAACTCAGTTTTTAACGGGAAATGTACAAAGGTTTGAATGGATGACGACGATGAAACTTCAAGAAGTGCTGAAGGATGGAGAAGAAACGAACTAGAAGAAATGAAAATTGGGAAGGCCTGCGTATCAATTGACAATTTAAGTGGAACACGTGTATATTATATGAACGAGATGTGTCAGTTGAATGTTGAAACTGAGTACCAGACTAAAATTACTGAAAACTATTGTCGGACAGAAAAAAGAACCAGGAAAGTAGACATTTACATAAGAGCATACCCAGAACATATCTCTAACTGTCAGATTCGATACCGCTATAATGTCTGTGTACAGGAATCGCCATTATTAGGAAATATTGATAACTTATCATCATTAAATGATAGATCTGGATATGATGGAGACTCTGATGAAGGGTAGGAAAGCAGGGGTAGATAAGTAGTGTTTGGAAATGTGTGGGAAATCAGGGATTCATAAAAGTCCAATAGATCGATTTCGGTTGTCATCGATGTTTATTTTTGTCATAACGGTCATCTGGTTGAGAAGGCAAAGCGGACGACGGTTGTTGAATACAAGCTGACCATATGATCATAATTACTGTAAGTTTAACAAGTTATAAATAGATTTCCATGAGGAACTCTGGTGACGATGACTGTGGTCCTGCGGGCTAAGTTGGCGGTATTTGTGCCGATCCGAGTTAAATTCTCGGTGGCGTCATATTTAGACCTTTTTGCCTATTTGTTACGTGTGGGAGCCCTCTCTGTAGATTCAACCTACTGCCGATTGTCGGACTACGAGAGGTTAATGGGGTCAGCGTGAGGTGGTGTCAGTTTCTCTCGTCTTTTATTACGATTGAAAGAAAATTCAAATTTGGGTATCCGCGGTCCTTCGACTGGCGTGGTGACTCGATATCCTGACGCGGCTACTCGTAGTTGGGGATTGTTTAAGTTGGAGACACAGGTCATGTTCTCCTTCAGGGCTTGGATTCTCCACTGGAACGATCTGGCACGCGTGTTGTAGCTTGTGGGGATCGCACTTGCTTCTGATGCCGTTGATTATTCAGCCCAGGGCTTGTTCAAAAAGAACATCAACTCTAAGTTGGGGTTGAATTTCTTCTTCCGCTCGTATTAATAGTTAGGTGCAATTTCTGTTTCGAATGTTGGTTCTGGGTTTTTGTTAATGTCTACCTTTGTTTATCAAATGAATCGTCCTGCATCAGGGAGTGATATGTATACTACTTTTGAGGTTAGAAAAGGTTGTGATAATACGTTTACTTATCGAGGATTAAATAATAATTATTCAATTAGAGATTCTAGTCCTATCTCTTGTCAGGTCCCATGTGTCGCCCAGTAATTCTGCATAGAACTATTCCAGTTTTTTCCAGTCTGCAAGAGTATCACCATCTTTCTTTCATGACACTGTAAGAGTGCCCTTTTTGCTACAATGTAAAGGTGCCTCGTCATTCCGAGTAGATGGTCCCCTTGTCGTGTCATTCAGTACAGTACATTCTGGTTGCACTATTTCGCATTAGCTAAGTGTATAAGGGTACTGTTGTCACCTGAATCGTCCTGCTTGCTCTGGATAGTACAGTACTCTGCTTGTACCGTTACACGTATGACATTCAGAATTTCGTGAAAGCTCCCACGTTTCATGGCCTATACCAAAATTGAATGTCAACCGATTTTAGGTTTTGCCGTTTGTGCGCATTCCGTTTACTTGCTCAAGTTGAATACCCTGCATCGGATTCTTTTTTCGCTCGAAATCATCTTCCGCATGCAATCGCGTCTTCGTGCTATCTTCGCCACCTACGCGTTATTTCCTGCGTCCTTACGCTCTTCCCTTATCATGTAGATATTAAATCTACGCATTGGCATACCAACATGGTCACTGTCCTCATCATCAGTATCAACATTCTTCATATTCCGACATAATCATTCTTTCTATCATCTCGTCATTATCATCATACCATATTGTTATCGTCGCATTCCTCAACATAATCCTTCTCACAATCGTCGCATCATCATCATCATGCGATGTTGTCATTATCATATTCCATAACATCGTCATTTCCCTGATCATCTTTCATCATTCCCATCCCGCAGCATCATCTTTAGTTCATCAAGCAACATCATTATTCATCACATTCCGCAACATCATCGTTTCTCATTCAAACGTCAGCATCATGGTCTCTCAACACCTTCATCGTCATTCTCACATTACCTGCAACATAATCTTGTAAAAGAATACGGGAGGCACCCATCACGTGGAGGAAGAGGAAGAGGAGGATACGAGCCAAGGAGGAGAAGGCCACTACCCAAGTGGTTAAGGGGTGTGAAGGGATGAATGGTCTTCGGAAAAGAAGACCATCACGCGAATCAGAGGCACTTGGAAACCGAGGTGAAAGATGCGGTACGTAGATTGAAGGAGAAACAATACACCAAGATGCTTACCGAGGATGATTTAGCATTTATTACCGAGATGTTTTACGAGGATGAGGATCAGCATGCAGCCAGAGTAGAAGACGAGGGAATAGATGATGACGAAGGAGACGAGGAGGATGGCATCGTATACATGGCAGAATAAGACGTCGCTCACGCCCAGATATACATGACGGATGTGGCGTTCCTTCATGGGCGTACAATACACTCAGACAGGGATGAAATGATCAAGGCAATATATTCGACGACGTCGATAAATGAACGAAGGCCATTCGATGGGGTTAAGATCTACACAGCTGCTAACAGGAAATTCATCATGTCGATGGACCAGTACGGCACATATTGCCACACGTTTGGACTTTACGCTGCAATAAGACCTCAGTCTCGAGGTGTGGTAGGGATAGGTGGACGAAGAAAGGGAATGGTAACGACTACTATACAGATACCATTGCCGAAGTTGGGGATCAAAATTGATATCAACTTTTTAATCATGAGAGGAAGGATGCAAACTCTCCTATGCACGAAAGACATGATATAAAATGACCTGGACATCTTCATTCAAAACCGTACCATAAGGTATCAGAGACGAACTCAGGGATTGAAACTCGAAAAATATTTCCTGGTTTACAGATGTAGTACGGAAGACATGAGCTTCATCCTGTACAAGAAGTCATAATTGAGAAAAATCTACAATACATTCGGCCACCCAAGAATAGATGCGATGAGGAAGATGTTGAGTAGAGTAAGTGGAGACGAATTGAATCTGAAAGACAGAGAATCGATTGCTAAGTTGACGGAGGACTGCAAGATCTGCAGGATTACAGCATCGAAGCCGTCACAATTCAAGTTGACGGTAGGCGCAGAAGGCCTGAAATTCAACAGCAGAGTTCAGGTAGACACCATGTTCATTGGAGGACGCCCTGTAATCCTCATGGTGGATCAAGCGCCGCATTTATCGGCCGCGGCCTTCTTAAAGAATTATTCAGCGACAGAAATATGGCGAACCATTCAACAACTGTGGAGCCTAGTATACATGGGCCCTCTTGACTTTCTTATGGTGGATCAAGGATCAAATTATACTTCAAAGGAGTTTAAAGGAATTGTAGAAACGAACCGGATAGAGCTGGAAGAGGCGCCCATTGAAACTCCGGGAGCTATTGGGACGGTGTATCGGTATCATGACCCTTTAAGGGCGGCATACGAGAAGATTAGGGCCGACGTAGGGAAGGAAAAAAACGACAACGAATTCCTGAAGATGTAAATATTTGTCGTAAATGCGACAGTCGGACCAGTGGGAATTTGCCCTATCTTGTTGGTGTTCGATGTCATGCCAAGACCAGAGCGGACCTCAGCATCCATATTCCAAATCAACCGAGCGAGGGCAATTGATTCAGTGATGAAAGAAGTGGAGAAACAACAGAATAAACTGCGTATAGCATTCGGGTTAGGGCACCCAAGTGGCCTCAAAGAAAAGGAAGCATCAGAGATCCTCCGAAAACTGCCTGTAGGATCACCAGTATTGGTGTACCGTCATGTTAGACAGAAATGGGAGGGGTCCCATAGATTTGTTAGCGTCAGAGGTGAGACGGTCGTAATCCAATATGACAGAGGGAGGTGGATATTCGCATCTAGCTGTGTAAGACCGTGGGTGAAACTAAAATGGGACCAAGTGGAAGGTGAGAATGGTGACTGTTACACTAACGACTGGACTAAACCCCAGACCGACCAAAAATGCAAGGACACAGGAGGAGAGATAGAGACCGAATCTGGTGGCCGGGCTATCGGTGACTTGGGAAAAGAGGTAGAGAGATCGGACATCAGGGTGAAGCACGATTTCCCATGCGGTGAAGAAGATGAATAGGCGAAACCGGGGAAGAGCAAAAAGAAAGAAAAGGAGAGATCGATTGAATTCTTGGAATCTAGGAGAAAGGAGCTGACTGGACTCCTGGAGAACGGAACCTTCATCCCCATGGACCAATCAGAAGTACCACTAAATACGCGCGTGTTCATATACCGCTTTGTTGACGAACTAGAAATGTCAGAAAAGGGCTTAAGTAAAAAGAGCAGGTTCGTAGCTCAAAACTATAGTGATGATGGGGCCACTAAATTGGATATGAAAGCACGAACGATACAAACATCAATGCAAAGCTTAGTAATAAGCTTGGCAACATCGATGGATATAATAATGGCGTTTACCCGAGACGTGACGCAGGTATATGTGCAAAGAGAATCAGACCTGGAACGAGACGTATATATATCGGCGCCAGTAGAATTGTGATTACCTCCGGGAACGGTGCTGAAGGTGGTGAAGCTTCTATACGGAATACCAGAAAATGCATTGCACTGGTATCTCACGTACCTAGATCACCATATCGTAAGCCTCCGTATGATAAGGAAAAATCAGATCCGTGCCTGTTGATTCGACACGACGATGTTATTCTATCAGAAATCGTGGTTCTACAAGTGGATGACTCCTTTTCGATGTGTACGATGGATTTCTTGAAGGAAGAAGGAAAAGCTTCAAGTTGATTCCTATGCAAAGAAAGAACTCTGCTCTCCGTGGTACCGACATCGTTAAACGGCATGATGTTGATGAAAGAAGAAGATGGTACAATCAGCATAAATCAACCATCAAAGAGTGACAAACTGACTCACCCGGGAGATTAGAAAGAATTCGCAAGTCAGCGTGCCTTGGATCAGTACATCGGGGTATGTACCAGACCCAACGTATATGCGAACGTCCATTTAGTTGCACCAGGCTCGGATTACACAACGAGGGACGAATTCAAAACGCTGTACAAAACCAACGACCACCTAAAAAAGACGAGAAGAATGGGGTTAAAATATTAATGGTTAAAGATGGAAATGGTGAGAATAGTGGTGATAACAGACGCTTCGTTTGAAAATGTGAGGAATCTGAGAAGTCAACTAGGCTTTGTGATCATGATAGCAGATGAGGATGGAACGGAGAACATTGTGCATTATGATTCAAGTAGATGTAAAAGGATAACCAGATCAATCCTCGAAACCAAATTTCACGCCCTGGTACTAGGACTCGATAATGCGTTTGTTATTTGAGATGCTGCAAGTGAAATATTGGAAAGAGAGGCAGAGATGGAGGCATACGTTGATAGCCGGTAGGTGTTTGACATCATAGCCAAGGACGGCAATACAATCGAGAAAAGGCTGCAGATTGATATCTTCGCATTACGTCAGTCATACGCAAACGGAGAATTGACACGCATTGGTTGGATTCCGGGTGCCACGAACCCTGCTGATGCTCTGACGAAAATCTCAAGCTGTTGCACCTCACCGCTGTTGACGCTAATGAAGGAAATCAAGTTGAAAATGGACCCAATCGGATCAGCATCCATCACGAGCAAGATGACATCGATCGAAAAAGAAAAGCAGTGAATGTCGAAAATCGACTAGAGCGGTTCAATCAATACGTTGGAAAAAGGAGGAGGAGTTATGTGCGTGAAAATATCAACAAGTAATTAACTGGCTTTGCAATGGGTTGCACGGGGCATACACGAGGCAACGAGGCGTGGCGTACAGGCGGCAAAAAGGCGCCGTATAGTGTAAATTAACTCGTGAATCAGGCTTTTAGGTTTAAAAAGTGTAAGTCACGGTCAGTCAAAATGTGCGACACACACACATGTGTATGGAAGTACTCACAGTATTCGGTTATTTTGAGGAGTGACACTGCATGACCAAAATCTAATAGCGAATCGTGGAACCTGTGTACAATTACTGTACGATGTTCTAGTGGCTCGCTTCAAAATGGCCACGTGTGAATTATTTACGACTGCGGACGGAACCAACGTATGGCGTATATAATGATACGCAGCTTAAGACGAGGAGGGAAAAAATACACTATATTACCCCCCCGACAACCCAACATATAGATCACTCTAGAAAGGCCAATCAGGAAACTTGACTGTCACGTAACCCAGGTACGTAGCTGCACTAAAAAGGTGAGGCGTACGTAGCGTGTTAGGATTACTCCTAACGGCCAACCGCGAACAGGGCTGGGGATACCACTCGCAGTAGGGTGGAATCGGCCCGTCTTGGTCTGTAACGACAAACCAGTATCGATGTGTCAGGGCTCGATAGACCAACCGTGTTCCGCATTGGCCGACGGGGAACAGAACACAAAGGAAAAAGTAAGTCGACCAGATTAACATTTATACGATCGTATAAAGGAATAAAAAAAGCGTAGAAAGTAAGACGGCACAGCCTGGACAGAAACTACAGGAGCCGAAGTCGACGTAGTATGCTTAACGCAGAAAACGGTACTGGAAAAACTATAACTGGAATTACTGGGGAATAGAAGAACAACAGGAAAGGGTATCGGCGTGTAGGATAGAGTGTTGCACAAATCATCACAAAATACAGTGTACAATGGGTGACAGAAATGTGGAAAATTACATTCACTGGCAGATCGCTACAGTAAGGAAAAATCATTCACTTATGGAATGATGATACTGTAGGCGTCTCGCAGCGTAATGACATTTTACTTACGGAGTGATGAAGTAAGAAACACACGTGTTCTGACATTGGATAGTATCCGAATTTAGCAATTGGGATAATTGTAACAATTAGGATTATGTTACACGTGTGGTGATATTTACAACTATTGTTGCTTCAACTTTACCATACATACCGAGCCCGACAACGAATGACGATAATAAAGAAGATCCGGAAATTATAGAAAAGCAGAAAATCACCCAGGTTGCACTAGATAGCGTCGAAAGGTTTAATCGAAACCTGCGAAAGAAATTGAACCGAGCTGCGCCTTAGGTTGACCAACTCTCAACGCTAAGAGCAAAGAGTAGGCCCCAAATTACTACGGTGTGTCCGACTACTCATGGGTTGCGACCTAAATCGACGGAGACATACTCCAGAGACTCCGACCTACCTCCCGAAATACTACCTAAGTGTAGCAGAGACTCGGTCACCATCCGCACAACACGAGCTGCGAAGACACAGACCCGAGAATACAGCGAACCGACGATTACCTACGCTCCCCCTGCGATTACTAAGATATTCGATAGCCCGGCGGTGGCCATTCGACAATTCTTCATGAATAGAATTGAAACAAGTAACGGAGAATCAACAGATTTGATGTACAAATGTAATAAATGTGAAGTACCATTGAATGAAGTGTACTGTTTGCAATTAAGTATTGGCATGGATGAATCTGAAAATAAAATAAGGCTGAAGACAGTTGTAGTAGATGAAACATATGCTGATATTGTACAGGACCTAATAAGGTGAGAAAAGAAGATTGTGACTCTAAAATCACCGAAAAGTGTGAGGAATAAACTTCTGTGTAACAGGGTGAAGAAGGGCGCTGTGCAGGTGCTTATAAATGAAAGTAGACGTTTCTGCAGACTACGTGTTTCAGATCACATTAGCTGGGATATCACTGCAGATGTTAGCGTTGGTGATGGCTGTGATAAGTACGTTCTAAAGGATGAGATATTTTATTTAAATAGCGGTTGTCTTGAAGTTGATGGAAAGAAAAGCGCACCGAAAAAAATACGGTAACAATATAGAGCTTACCTCAGTTGGTGTATGGAGAAGGATACTTTGGTTTGCAATGGAGATGAATTAACTGATATCAAGACACATTAAGAATGTGAATACGGAAGAGAGGAAATGAAGAAAAACTCTGAAACTGTATCATGCAGTCTTTTTTTGTCTTCTCTTTTCGAGGTAGTGAAAGGAATATGGTTGTTAGCTGATTAAAATGAAAAGTAAGCTGTGAGAAGGGGTCACATATATTTAGCCAACAATTTTTTCTTTGAAGTGTGGTATACTTTGAAGGCGAAAAATATATTTTTGGCTTCACAGTTGTTCGACGCAAGAATTGAAACCTTCTCCTTCCTACTAGTCGATCATTGTGGTTATTATTTGTATCCATCGAAAGGAAGCAAGGTGGAATCATTGTCAACAAAACGTGGACATTGTTGTTGTTAACTGATGTAATTCACAACGATGAATTTTTCCAAAAGCAATGAATCAGAATATTTGAGAAGTCGGGGTAACGATTTAGGTGATTTGGTGTCAGAGAGAATCGTTGTTGGTGTTGTATGGTAGTATGTCGATTGATATGCACGGCCTAATTTGACGGTGGAATTAAAAGCTGGATGATATGGGATGAAATCGTGTATTCGGCATGTTGATATTTTGGATGTGTCATGAAGAAGGACAATTTGATCGGAACTTTCGTAATATAAAAAGGGAACAGAGCGTGATGGCGCATATAGTTTTCATTTTGTGGCGAATGAGTTGACGACGGTGCTTTTTCTCTTAAGGGAAGAAGGATGGGTGGAATTTTATGGTGCTGTTTCCTTATGGATACAGGTGTACGATTTTCTATGGCGTGGGGATCCTATTATATTTATACGTGACGTCAATCACAGTAAAATTCCAGAATTTGGGGATAGTTTGCTGTGGACCAATGCTGAGCGCACCGCGTTAGTTAGTTTCCTGTTGATGCGCTCGGCCGGAGAATTAGATTGTGGTTGATGGAGGACAATCGTTGTGTGCTCAATGCCGTTTGAATTTAAAAATGAGGTTATAATTTGGGATGTGGACTCTTTCGTATCAACAGAGCTAAATCGCTGTGGCAGTCGCTTGTGTATATGAAACAGGTAGTTGATGTCTGTGGTATGATTTTTGCTAGTTTGGCTCGCGATTGGATTAGTAGGGAGATAACGTATCGTGATGCGGTGTCAAGAAAAGTTACAATATGTTTGTGCGCTCGGTCTGAAATTGGGGTAATTGGGCCCATCGTATCGCTCGCAATTGACTGACCTG
>JAULBU010012567.1:0-22793 GCA_032358235.1 Odonthalia washingtoniensis | reverse complement strand
TCGTGCCCTTCTTCTGGGACCAGAACTAGTAAAACGAGACTTAACAACTGATCTAACCAGAACTCTTACATGGCAAAGTGGATGACATTGTAGCTTCTAATAGGTGATAGCCCGTATTCGATTGTTTTGAAGCTATTCTATAGATATCGGCGCTTGCCGAGATTTAATGATCGCTCAGAGTGACGAACTGAAGGGAGATCTGAGCTGAGGATTAAAAAACGGTAGGATCGTAGATTTTGCAAAGCGAGAGGTAAACTGAGTCAAAAAAGACAACACCTAGACTTTACTTATAAACTAGTGATAGTAAGAGGAAACAATAGCATGAAAGAGAGAGTGAAACACGCAATATCAATCATCGACGACATATAATGTTCAAGAAGCAAACAGGTGATAATAGAGGGCCTCTAATTGTTATATGCGCTCTGCTACCATAAACACAAAACAATGAGAAAGTAATCCGAAAGCCCAAACATGAAGAGAGCAACACGAAACCAGATAATCAAATAGATTCAAATATTCTCATTAAGTGTGACAGGTAATTAGAGAGCTACTAACATTCTAGAAACAATGAAGCAAATAATACCTGTATTATTTACACGTCCATACCATTAGCATCACAAATTAACTTGAAACAGAGAGTGTCGAGATTTTAATGAACATAACCGCTTAATGACCACCACGGCCACCACCACGGCCACCACCACGGCCACCGTGGCCACCACCACGGCCACCACCATGTCCACCATGTCCACCACGACCACCACGACCACCATGTCCACCACGACCACCATGTCCACCATGTCCACCACGACCACCATGTCCACTACCACGACCACCGCCGCCTCCACCATGACTACGACCACCACGACCACCACCAAAACTAATATGGCTACCACCACCGCCACCACCACTACCGCCATGACCGCCCGGAACATACGGAACATACGGAACACCTGGAACACCTTGAACACCTGGAACGCCTGGAACGCCTGGAACGCCTGGAACGCCTGGAACGCCTGGAACAACTACTGGAACGAGAGGGGCTCCGATGGGCGTTGGCAGCGGTAATGGTAATGGTGCTGGGAGGGGAGCTTGAGGAGGCATACGGCGCGTTCCACGAGCCCGAATACCGAAATTACCAAGGCAATTATCACGACATAAAAAGCAGCGACTTCCACGGGAACCACATGCATCATACGGGAAATTGGCAGCGCAGCCACGGACGCATTCACGGCACTGTGCATATCGACTATTGTTATTATTGTTTCCACAGTTGAACCTTGCATAAAGCCCGCGCCCAGGTCCTGGAACAGCAGGAGCTGGAGCTGGTACAGGGAGCGGGGCGGGTTGAGGTTGCACAACTATTGGTGGTGGATGTATGAGAACTGTTGGCGTAGAAGGATGTATACATTCCTTATTGTGAAGACGCGCCAGAAGACCTAAGCAATTCACATTCGTATATGTCCGAGTGGTTGGAGTAATGGATTTCTCTGATTTCTGTACTAAAAATGCAGGTGCTGCATAGGTAATACTGAGTAGCAAAAGAAATGAGATGAGGAAGAGGCGTAGTGCGAAGAAGTTCATCTTGTTATCGGCGTTTTTCAGTTGAATGAACAATTAAACAACAGAAGAGTTTCGATGCTTGTATGCTGAATATCTTTTGATATCTGCAGGACGGTAATAAAGATGGAGATGGCTTCTCTTTCGGGTAGGTTTAATAAGCACCGTTGAAATAGTCTTGGAAATTTCAACAAAGATAATTGGAGCTGAGAGGGACCTGTGTGTTGGCTTATATACATGTATAAAAATCCCTGAATGGCCCGAATCCAGTCGATCATCAACACTCGATGACCAAAATTTGATTTAATATGGCTAACTGACGTATAATTTCGATTCCCCCTAATCGTTCAATTAAAGAAAATGCATGTCTCAAGAGAGAAAAATCAAAAAATCAAACCAAAAATATATGGTTTCCCGCTGAAATGTTTGATAATTCTCTATCAGAATGCAGAAGAGGTAGTACGGCTTACATCCGAACACATGATATGTGCTCACATTGTGAAGACGTACTGCCCGTAAACGGGAATACTTTCCAAATTCATGATTAGGCTTTTCTACACCAAATGTATTTTGAGATTAGATTACATGTAAATATTTTAATTTTTTTAAAAATGGTCAAAAACTTTGACTACATTCGGTCTGATCCTAGAAGAAATGAAGCACCGTTTTACAATTCAAAGGTTTTGATGAATTCGGTCCGAAACAGAAGTTCGCAATTGTTGCCTTGAAAACACGGAAAACTTATACAATAGATTTTGAATAGCTCTGTTCAAGCATCTTCATTATGGTTCGAAATAAAATTCTAAGCTATGGAAAATTTTCATTTAACGGTGTTAAGGAACATTTATTTTAACCTAACTTAATGCAGAATAGTGACTGTCAGCGTTATGTATGATGAGGTATAGCAAATGATTGCAGCAAATCATTCTTTCAGTAAGATAGAAGAAAATGACGAAAAAGAAAAAGAAATTGTGTGAAAAGACTTTTCACACAATTTCTACAGTACAGGTATCACTTAGTGATACGCCCTGTAGCCTTTTCCTTGTATACGCCAAGCTACTCCTCAGTATACTCGGTACGGGTACAATATCTACACAGGGTTTTGACAACCAATGTACAACATACATTCGATCGCACGATCCCAAGTTTAATTGCAAATTGGTCACTTTTTGTGCCGATTAGATGAAGCCCGAGTGTAATTGAAAGACCAACTCAATGAAGTTTGTCCAGTCAAACGGTCGGAAAATCCTCATTGAGGATTCCTCAATATGAGGCCAACAACAATGTTCCATGTTGCTTCAATAAAGGCGGGCACATCATTTATTATATTATTCTACGTCATAACTGTAGTCTCTATGTTAGAGATTTCCACAACAATCGCGATTAAGTGGAATCTTTAACAACCATGATTGTATACTCATTTTTTCCAACAATTGAGGGGTACAATTCATCATGCGGCAACTTGTAACATATTCATGTCTCCAACAAGACCAAGCCTAACGAAGAAACAATGTTTCTTATGTCATAAGATATTCGTACACGTGTACAAAATATAAATCTCATACACCTGTACTTTTCTACAAAGTTCATTGACTTCTATGGAAATCACTCATACACGTGCGCAGAGACATAATTTCCCCAACACGTGTAATTCATACTTAAGACTTAGTCATATGAGTTACACGTGTTGGTTGAAACTTAGTTTAGTTCCTATCTACAATGTTGATTGACTTGCTCCCGGAATAATCATGCAGGAATACTCTATAAAAGGGATTATTCACGGTGTTTTAATATTAATAAAAAGAAACCCGACTACCTTTTATCGAACTTCGAATACAAGTTTACCTTTAAAAGTTATAGTGATCACTACTTGAAAGGTCTTACTTTCTTATCAACTTATATTCAACAAACGTTTCCTTTCGTCTACGTTAACCCACAATGGCCCTCGCCTTCTGAAGACGAAACTATGACAACTTTATCAGTTCAAATCCGTCATCTTATCATGTTAGCGTATCTGTCAATCATCCTCGACTAAAATACTTTGATTATAAATCAATTCGTACGTTCTTAAAACTTTTTGTTCAGTACGTACATGAGGTGCACGCCAAATAAAAAAATGACACTTTGGAACATCTGGGTCTGTTATTATGACTGAAGCTATTCGCCCTATCGTTTTAAAATATTATGTGGACACAGATTATCTTGAGTCAGCTATTGATCTTGGATTCTTCGACGGTATGCACGCATATGATGACTTGTCCGACGGTGATGTTCGAATATTAT
The DNA here is from genome assembly GCA_032358235.1 of Odonthalia washingtoniensis. Classification (NCBI taxonomy): domain Eukaryota; phylum Rhodophyta; class Florideophyceae; order Ceramiales; family Rhodomelaceae; genus Odonthalia; species Odonthalia washingtoniensis. The sequence continues at coordinate 18,950 of JAULBU010012567.1, read as the reverse complement.
TAGAATCCAAATTTACTCAATCCAAAGAAGCGGCATTACTTGATATACTTGACGAGATCTGCAGGAGAGAACTAACAACCAATATGGATGAAATGAATGCACGTTCAGGCATGAAAAAATTTGTTAATCAGCTACAATTATTTATTAGTCTAGCGTGGTATTCATTGGTTAAAAGAACAGAAATCCAAAAGCTTGATACACGACATATTATTTCAGCTATTCGATCAAAATAACTACAAGAGCGCCTTGAAGTAGATTTCGCATTTTCTCAACATGAGTTAGGAAAGGATTTTAACGGATTTTTGACTCATGTCATGAAGCTAGCCGAAGAATTACAAATTGTGGACAGCGGTCTATATAAGAAACAAGGTGCTATTAGTGGTAACTCGCGTGGTCCAAGATCAAAAACATCTGATTCATGGAACAATACTGGGCCAGAAATTGACAGAACGACATCAACATGCTTGAACAAACCTAATAATAACGTGGTTCACGTCATCTTCTTAAAGACTATAAGACATGCCCCAAAAAGAATAGAAGGATTTAATCTAAATGAAGAAAGAAGAACATAGGTTAAAACATAAAAATTATATCTTCGATCGACCTTCACGTCATACGCGCTAGCATACAAGCACAGTTGGATCAAATGGTAGGCTTAAGAAATATACCAAGTACTAAAAATTAAGTGCGTACTACAGGCCGTCTACAGCAGAATATATCTAGACCATTCCAACTTTTTCTCATCACCGTCATGTCCAATAACAGAAATCAAAGGCAATGAACATGCTGAAGGTACAGGACGTTGAAAAGATGGAGGCGATAAAAGTTTGGTACCTCCACGACTAGACGAAGCCTCAGTCTTGAAAAGGCATTGGAAAAATTAAACCTATACAAAAGGTTGAACTGAAAGTAGCTCTAATTGTATCAAGTGAAGCTGAAACAATTTTGTTTTCAAGACTGCGCATTGTACTAGTCAAGTTATTCATATATGAGTTGGACAATTGGAATTGCTCAATGTTAGATTTCTTGTGACGGATGCTGATTTATCTTTCGATGACCTACTAATTGGCATACCCGTTGTAAAGCATTTAGGTATTGACTCTCACACATTTATAGAGCGTAACAGTTCAAAACTGAATGGAACGGACTGTGATGATGTACCTAATCTAACTCTCTCGAAGTAATGCGGCCTTATCAGTCGTCTTATTGTTTCACGTATACTGGACGTGAAATAATAGTAGTACACAATCTCTGTGGCTTTACTTTATCATCTCTTACTTGTAAATATTATGGAACAATCGATAAATATAAGATACAAGCAGAACCATCAACATCTAGAGTCAATTATTTCGATGATAAGTTTTATAAAGATCCTTTCCCTATACCATCTCTTTTTGATGTAGAAGATTCAGATCAATTAGATGGTGTTAAAATGTCTACATGTGAATTGGTTAAAACTGATAAGGAATATGGTTTTCCATCATCTCAATTTCAAAAATTACAGGATTCAGTATTGGACAACGTTGACAAATTTCGTACACCATTCTCAAGCAAACCAGCAAAGGTAGATCCAACCGTCATTGAACTCAGCCCGGATGCTTTCCCAGGGCTCGTTCCGGTGTGTACTTACGAAGTTTTACACAAAATGGGCTAGTTAGTGTAAAACTTCGTAAGTACAAACCGGAACAACGACAATTTATGTATCAAGTCTGGAACCAACTGCTCGAAAAGGCTATTATTTATCCAAATTCTTCTTCTAGATGGGTGTCTGCACCACTGGTGGTACCTAATCCAGGTCCTTACCGCTGGATATTCACTGTGAATCTACGTCCTCAACCTACGTCCACCTAATCGTTTCACCGTTAAACACGAATATCGAATGCCGATTCTCGAACATGAACTGATCCGTCTCTTTTGTGCTCGCATGTTCGCAAATTTCGACTTGAATAATTGGTACTGGAAAATACCATTAGCTACAGAATCACAAGAGTTTCAGAGTTTCATAACTCCCCATGGCAATTATTCACCCACTCGAGTATTGCACGGTACAACAAATGTGGTTACCCACCTGAAACATATCATGAAGTCCAATCTAACCCTTTTCATTCACGAAAACCTATTGATCTGGCTTGATGACTTATTATTGTTCGCGTCCACAATAGAAGAATTAATTTTAGGTATATCTGGTGTCTTTGCAATGTGCATCAAACTCAACATTAAGCTGTAACAGCTAAATGCATCTTGTTCACAACATCTGTTTGTTGGTGTAGTCGTGAGATTCAATCTCATTTTAATTATCACTGAGTTTGTGAAAATGAAGTTCGTCTCGATCCGCAAAATATCAATGGGCTCACCGACATGGATCAACCGATCACTGGTGCGAAACTAAAACATTTTTTTCCTACGTTAAAATGGCTTCGACGATCAATTCCATCATCTCTTGTAAATCCTCTCCAAGATCTCCTTGAATGCATCTATAACCATACTAGAAAACATACAAAACGGGCTATCTCTCGTGTCAATTTACAGTCCCTCGAATGGAAGATTAAGGAAGAAAATGCTTTATCAGATTACAAACAAGCACTCATTAATCTAATTACGCTGGTAAATCGTGATACAAAAACGTTTGTGCATATAAACAGATGCTTCCGATGAATACTGGGCTGAGATTGTTTAACAAGTACCATTATATTACATCCATCTTCCTCATCATTTACAACAACTTGTTGTCGTGTTGAACACGAGCCTATTTATTTCATATCAGGGCGCTTCTACCGTACTCAACTTAACTGCTCTACTTTGGAAAAAAACATTTCTCGGTCGTAGTATCCGTAGAACGTTTACATTGGTTCGCTGTATGCCCACAAGGTTTCGACCAATTTACTAACCATAAAAATATCGTTTTTTGGTTTGATCCTCTTGCTGTTGTAACAGATATTAGTCAAGCAGCTCTTCGAAAAGTTCTTCGATGGGCTATCCGACTTAGCTTCTATAATTATTCATACGTACATATTAAATGCGAATTCAATGTGTGGGTGGAACTCCTTTTTCACTGGAATATACCACTAACAACCCGTCGTCTTATTTCCGTATGTCCTCTACCTTCTTCTAAAAATTCAAACTTTGTATGGCCTTCTACTGATGCTATCACTTCATCTCAATATGACCACGCTAAAAGCCGTCCAAAATCTTTCATCTCACATGATGCTTTTTTTGGTGTGCTTCAACATCCGGTCCTATATGGATACATACAATGGCTACAGATATTCAATCACCGCATCTGTATCATCGGATTCCATCAATAAGTTCTGCTTTTATTTGGACGACTCTAAATCTGATGATATTTTATTAGTTAACTCCAGAATCCATTGCATGTCTACTACATGATATGAAAGAGTACCACGTCGCCCATTTTGACCAAAATTAAATAGATCTGCACCAAATGACCTACTACTGTTTGACTATTTATACATGAGCCCAAGTGATACAGGTGATTTCTATATGTTAATGTTGCGAGATGACCACTCTGGCTAATTGCACCACCTTGAACGTCTGCAGAAGATGCATCCCATTCAATTATGGATTAGTGTACAGATTTGGGAACACCAACTACTTTTATGTCAGATAGTCCAACCCATTTTAAAATGCAGCACTTCAAGCAGTTGCTAAAGGTCTCCACGTCAAACATCATTTCACTCTACTTTATTGTCCATGGAGCAACGGCTCCATAGGATGACTAGGAAAAGAAGAGTTGAGAATCGCTTTATTTATACGATCAGATCACAACTTAGTCTAAAACATTGGCCCGACATGGTATCATTGCTTCAAAGTGCTATACATAACTATCCATCCCCTCAACGTAATAATATCGCTCCAATCACCGCATTCACTGTTCGTCCTCAATCAAATCCATTATCAACTTTCTTGAAATGAAAAACACCTCAAACAGATACTATTAAAAAGGTGCAACAATAACCCACTTCATATATTTCTGACTTAGTTGAAGAAATGGAAGAAGTACATTCTTTGGTATACATAGCATTAACTACAAACTGTTCTGCTGCAAGACATTTCAAATCTAAAGGTACATTAGCAAAATTCGATGAAGTTGACTTCATTTTAGCAGATAGTGAACTGATATTTGAAGGTGAGAAATTATGTTTCCGATGGAGAGGCTCTCAAAGAGTGGTAAAGGCGTGAAGTGATTACGTCTTCCAAGTGGAAGATGTACTTAATGGTTCCATTAGAGATGTTCATGGTTCAAGGCTTAAATTCTATTCGCATTCTTCCCTCGATGAAATGGCAATGATAACACATGTTATATCTTCCAAAACTGGAGTCACTCCAGTTTCGGAAGGTACGGTACCTGTAAGCAGATTATTACACCATGGAGAACAGAAGAATGGCATTCATGTTGCTGTACGCTGGAAAGGTCTGAACCCATCCGATGATACCCTCGAGCCGCTTCGAAAGGTTTACAAAGACCTCCCACTACTTTTATGTAAGATTCTGTTACACAAATCAACCCACGAAGCTCTAGCAAAAAAGGCAAAATCCTTGCTTGGCATTTAGCAAGGGGTGTGTAACATATTCATGTCTCCAACAAGAACAAGCCCAACAAACAAACATAAGATGTTTGTACACGTGTACCAAATATAATTCCCGTACTCCTGTAACTCATTCTTTCAGTCAGTCTCTCTTTTCTACAACTTGATTGACTTCTATGGAAATCATTTATACACGTGTATCGAAACATAATTTCCCCTGCACGTGTAAATCATATCCTTAAGTTTACTTTCTATCTACAATGTTGATTGACTTTCTCCCGGAATAATTATTATAGGAATACTCTATAAAAGGGACTATTCACGGTGTTTTAATATTAATAAAAAGAAACCCGACTACCTCCTATCGAACTTCGAATACAAGTTTACCTTTAAAAATATATACAAATTGACCATGTACCGGACAGAACAACTGTCCTACTATACCGTGACTTTCCAGTACAAGCTTTTCCAGTTTGTGACCTTTTCATTCTATGCATATCAGACATTATCCTGTCTGGTAGACATTACAGGAAGTTTGTAATAACAGTAATTTCTCTCTATACTATCAAAACTAGTGCGCGAGAAGAAAATGAAACGAAGAAAAATCAACCATTTAGAAGCTACCCACCATAAAAACTATCTACGACCACTATCAATCTGCAAACAACGATACACACTCTGACTTAATCACCCGATGATCCTCCACCTATCAGCGAAGCGAGGCAACCGCCTGGATAACCAACTTGAAGAAATGCGAATCAATAGAACGATGCGATCCAGTACCAGCGGACATGAACAGTGCCGAAATACACCGACTATTATTCTACACCATCGACCATTTGTAGAGAGGAAGGCTACTACTCCTCAAGAAATTTTAACATCACCTCGTACATCGGCAAGCGATATTATGGCGTTAATTATAGCAACGGTTAAAGCGACAGAAAATATAGTGATGATATCCAACAAAGCACTTGCAAATAGCTTGGAATAAAAACGTGTAAGGCAAGGAGGAGAGACAAATATCGATCATCTTCTCTTCATATAATCAACCGTTCAAAGAAACTTGTCGGTATATCGACAACTACTAACGGTAATGCAGAGAACTGGAACATCTTCTCAACCCCCCAATGTGCAAAAACATGACCACGTAGGGATAAAAATGCTTCACATCACCTGACAAACCAGGACAACAGAATTGACATCACTTGTGGCCAGTCACATAGAAATTCCGTGACAACTACTGGTATGTCGGCATAAAGAGCAGACACAAGATGACAGGTTAAGTCGCGCTTGTCTGAAAGGCCATCCCATTGGAAACGGAAGAATAAGCCATCCGTTGCTTCGGAACATCAGTAATGCGCTCGAATATTTCAAAACGCGAGCCGGCGCACTCTGACAAATCCAGCATCTCATTTGGTACAGCTGTGCCAAGAAGGGAGTCTCTATAGCGAATAAATTGAGCACAATGATCGTGTTTGGTTTCTACACACTGGATTATTGACATTTCGAATACAATCTGACCATGAAACCCGTGATGTGACAGGGTTCGAACCATTGAAAGCGGAGCTTGTGTCCACGGTCATTTCCACTTTAGACGAGGAGTAAATCGCCATTTTCAAAAGAAGGAGTGGTGATGATGTCGTTGCGATGTTGTGTGTAGCAATGGTTCGTTCACGACGGATACTAACAGAGTATGCCACTTCCTTGTGCATTTGGTCTAATTCTGATTGGATCTGGGAAATGCAGATTAGTTGAGTTGTCCGTTCCTGTGTAAGAGTCTTCCCTTCAATAGGCTTCCCAGTTCAGTATTTGCATTATGGAACTGTTAGGCTTGATTGCAGTCATAACCTCAAAAGGGCTGAGAGCAATCCTGTCCGGGAGATGGCCAAGTCTGTCGAGACAGGCTTCATTGAGAGCAGATGAAATAGAAGGAATGACGGCAGTCCAATCCTGGGGCGCGAGCTTGAGCTCGGCTCTCATAGATGTACACTGGTTACTGTAAGTAATGTGAGTCACATTAAAATTTAAGCCCTATTTTTCAGACAGCACACCAAAATTAATGTGACTCAGTAATTTTGGACTAACAAAAAATTTTGCATGGGTAATTATTGTGGTCCACATTATTTATTTCTGTCAAAAGTAATGTGAATGGAAAAATGGAAAACGATCTTTCTCATTGCATAGTATTTGACACAGTTGCAACAACAGGATCTCCATCAAAACGATTCCTGTGATTTGTCACAATTTCCTCAAGATTTGTCAAAAGCTGGCGAAACTCCCAGACGTTGTTGATATTTTTGGTAAGGCCACGTCGAATCATCACTTTTCGTGCCTACTGTAGCCCATCCATATCACGTTGTTTGTTGAAGTCCAAAATATATTTCGCAGCCAGCATTAAAAGAATCTTTTCCCTGGATTGATAAACTTTCCTGAAGAGTCAAACCATCGGGTTTCCATCACTTGTTTCGTCTTAAACCGTTCCCACCGTGCTGACCAGGCAGATTTATTTTTTGGATGATAAAAGAATCACAAGGCTGAGCAAAAATGTGTTGCCTTCTTGGGTACCGACTCTCTGTCTTGATAGAGCCCACTGCGTACAACATTGCAACAGTTTCGTTTTGCCCATGCAATTGTCAATATACAAGATTCGCTTCCGATGGTAGAGACCGAATAAATCCTTCCTCCTTTAGCCATTGTGGCATGGTTTCCCGGCCCACCCAGCCCTTAGGTCTCGTCCCGTAAGCTACACCAGGAACTTTATCCGGAACACCGTCGGGAAGCTGTTCTAGCAAAAGTAGCAACAATTGGAGAGGCGCTCAATGACATAGTTTGGAAGTCCTTTGATTGCTGTGAGAAAAGGGGATACGTTTGATAAAATTTGGGGCTGTAAGAAAGAACTCTTAATGGAAAAGAAAACGCCTGCGGCGCTCAAAAGTTATGTCTTCACAACTCATAGGTGTGCACGTGGATATTTTTTAAGAGTCAACCCGAATGTTTTATGATTGACACTGTCATGAATTCAAGATTAGAATATATTGTATAAAGTTCCAATTAAATTAAAATCGAACCATATTTGCATTAACATTAATTAATGTGATTCACATTAATTGCATATTCCCATTAATAATATGATCACATTATTTTCAGTAACCAGTCTAGTAGTCGAAAGGATGGATTGTATGAGTGACTCAACCGTGCCGTTACACCATAGATAACAGGAAACGGTAAAGTTGTGACGGATGCGGTGAATAACAGAGAGGTGCTGCATGACTCAGTTCTTGAAGTGTGAACCTTGATCGGAGACCTAAAATTTGGTTGTAGTGAAGACGCGGCGCGATACAATACTGCAATAACCATCCCTGTGTGATCTTCGTGAGATGATTTTGTAGGGTTGAGCCAGCAATACCCGCTAAGGTCATCCTTAAAGACGAGCACGTATTTGTGTTCGTTACCACCTTTTTGAGAAATATATAACCGAAATGAATTACTCCGTTCGGATTTGTTGCGTGCAGTGTTGAAGATAACGGGCGTGGAACCATTTTACCACTGGGAACGTACACATAGCAAGCATGATGCTACGAAGGAGCAAACATCGTCGCGAAAGTCTATCCACTTAACGTTTTCACGAAGGGAGTGCCAAGTAGGGTCAGATCCGCGGTGCAATGCATTAGCACCGTGTGCTGCAGTCAAGAGGCGGGTTTTAAGGGTAGATACATTCAGGAGGGATCCACGCAACGTTTTGGATGAATATCATTCCTGAATCATCAGGATTGGCATCTTTTGAATGACTATGTGTGCGTGTTTTGGGCAGAAAGAATTTCGGTCGGTGTTGGCCAATCAAATTCTGGTGACTCCGGCGGGACAGTGACCCCACTAAACATTAGAGGGGCGGTGACACGGCGGATGTGAGGGGTTTTGTGATACTTGCGCATGTAACATGTAGTAATGTCAGGTGAAATGTTACAGTCTCCTGGTACATGCTCGATGCGGTTGTTGAAAACGATTAGGAAAAGTGCCTATAGAATTACTTTGAGAACCTTGTGTTAACCAAGATACGGATCCATAGATGCTGGGTTAAATGTGAAGAGCAGGTTCCCGTGGTCGGTAAAGATCCGCGTGGTAGGGTTGAAATCGAGTAAGTAGTCCAACTTATGGATAGCTTGTACAACGGCAAAAGATTCTCGCTCGTAAGTTGACCAATGCACCTCGATATCGGAGAATGTGGACACTGAGTAAATCCAGAGGCTGATACTCTTGTTCCATTATGGATTTTGGGAGTTCCGATGGTGCACACTGTGTAGCAAAAACTGCCCAATGTTTGCCGGAGGCGTCGATAAGAACCCAAAGAGACGTATAAGGGTCACGATGTGCAAGTTACAATGATTCCAGAAACAGTAATTAAAGTGATTTGACTAGTCATGTTTCTAATTACATCGGAAGTCCGTGATCGAAAACTTGGCGATCGCCTTCTTTTTGCGGTTCCAAATATCTTTGGTATAGGCAGTTTCGAGTAGTTTTCGAAGAGGACCGATGCATTCTGCAAATCGTGAAATGTTTATCGAAATCCAGTTAACACCTTGCACGTACTGACAGAGTCCCGCCGCAGTGCGCGGCGTGTCACCCTCCTTCAGGCCGCAATGGTTCTTTAGGTTGAACTTCACGCCTTCTGCCTTGATAATTCGGCCACACCTTTCGGTGGCCTGCTTTAAAAAGCAGTCCGACTTTGGTAGGGAAACTACGAGATTTTTGGATCGGCAGATTTCGAAAAAATGCTGTAAGATCTGTACTTGTTCAGCTTCAACTTTCACAAAGATGATGAAATAGTCAATCCATGATTAAAATTCTCGTTGAGCTCTTCGAAGCATGTGATGACCTTCTCTTGGGAGTTGGCGACTAAGTTCGTTCAATGTCTAAAAATTTTCTTTATGAACGGGGGGGTAGTAGAAAGTGAGACAGTACATTTACAGAGGGAGCTTAGGTACAATAAATAGCACAGATACCCATTATGGGGTGGTGACGTTTTGCTCGAGACCAAGCTTCAAAAATTGTAGAACGTACTACGTAAAAAGCATTTTATGGTTCCCTAGTAGGGAACCATAAAATGTTTTTTCTCCTGTGGATAACGGAGCTGTTTGGATCGTACTGGGACTGCACAGAGCTTGATATTTACGCGAAGCAGTTCGATTCCAGTGGGGTTTTTAGTGTCCAGCTTGAGATTAATGACGTATCCAAATTTGGATAACAGACATTCCAGTTCTTTTGGCCCATACTACGGGCCAATAGTAACTGGTTATGCCGTTGCTACTCGCCTCACTAATATTCTGTGAAAGAATCTTTTCCTCCTCCTCTTTGTTTTCGGTTCCCATATAGAGCCATTCACTGTCCTAGTCAAGGTTCGCGTCATCAGCCCCTCCATCAGGGTGATTAGTCTTTCCAGTATGCGGGCAAATTTATCACGAGAAGCAGCCTCGCCTGTGCAAAAAGGAAATACATCGACGGTACCAGAATTTCTACCGGCGGAGGCAGCGAAAATATCCCGATTTTTAAAACCGAGTTTCTCAATAAGAGGCCGGACGATAAGGGGGTCGCCAAAAGTGTGATATGTAACTAGCCAGCAGACACCACGGAGGGTGAGGGCTATACCGTGCCGGATGTGAAGTGCAGTGTCCACAACTACGGCTCGCTCAAATTTAAGCGTTTACAGTTTTCCATCCGGCAGGTTAGCCACCCATGTTGAAAGTTCGGGACAGATTAGTTCTTCTACGCTGTTTTCCACACGAGCCTTTATTAATTCTTCTAAAGTACGTATGTAAATGATGTTTTCGTCCGAACAGGTGTCTGCGCAGATTATTGCTATATGGTGCTCGAAAAATGTAGCATTGAATACCACCGCTTGTGATTTCATCGTTACTTGGATCGCCTGTTCGTTTGGAGACATCTTTTGCCTTATTTATATGATTTTCTAACAGTCGATCCTTCAATTCCTTTCTTTGCAGTTCCGTAAATAATGACGTATACCCTTTTTCATGTTTTATTCCCAAAGAAAGGGCGGTTTTTCTTGAGAGGAACTTTCCTGCTTCGTACCTACCATCTTCGGTCCATTATGCTTCTCATTTTTTGTAGTAAAGGTTGAAGGTCCCACGGTTGTGTTTTTGGTAGGCTGATCCTTGCTTTCCGTGACGTACATTTGGCAGTTGACGGCCTCTTTAGAAAGAATGATGATAAAGTTGCGTAGTTTTTGTTGGGGAGATCGTTAAATTTGGAACTTCAATTTGCTTCGCTCGAACTTCGACTTCGTAACGCTCACGCTTGTTCATGAAATGGGCTATTTGAACGGGATCGACACTTAGCAGTAAAGGCGATGAGATAGGGGAAAACAGAAACGATATCGGGCGTTTGCTCCATACTTCCATCGTTGAAAGTTAGTGCGATAATTTCTGTATCCATCATTGGTATCACGGGATTGCTACGATGGTGACATGATTGTGGAGAATGAAGCGGTGAGTTAATGCACTGGATGTGGCTCGTGTTCATCGGCTGAGTAAAACTCGAAATATTTCTGTGCTCAACGACAGGCAAATTACTTCGCTTCGGTTTTTCGGTTTAGTTTAGGGTTGATATTCGTGATGGGCTGCCTTGCCCATGTTTTACTGCGTAGAGCTTCCGTGCCGATAGTTTAAGACTGAACCGCTGGCGGCTGAAAATATAACTGAGTAAACAAAGGACTGTGAATCTGTCAGCAGTTATCTAAAAAATCCCAATTTTCAGTAACTGGTGACCACAAATCCGTATCGGGGCTTAGTGTTCCGGAGACACTTCGATAAACGGTAGGTTGGGAGTTTGAGCCCAGCGAGTGCATCTAAAGAAGGGGGACCGTGAGTGGGTACTACCCCATGGGCCCCATACTTGTAGAACCGCCATTTTCGTTCTTATAATTGTCGCCATTCGCTCCCCTGTGCCTGCGGGCCACACACGCTGTAGTGAAATAATCAAGAATCTAGATTCTAAAAAGGACAAAAACTCCAAAAATTTAATAACTCCAATTTTAAACCTATCTCCATATTCACATTCACCGCGTCATGGACAGACCAGAATCAACAAGTTCCTCAAAATTAAATACATACTTTACCAGTAATAGCACCAGAATCAACAATGCCAGAAACAGTAATACGTGCGCCATCATCAATACCAACAAACGCAAACATAAACAATCCCTCTTCTCATCATAATTCTACTTTCCAAGAACTGCCAAACAACGCAAACATACCTCAAACAGCACACAGTAATCATCAAAATTTCAATGAACGGCTTTAGTCAGCCAAAATCTAGGTTATTTCCATTACCAAGAGAATTTCAACGAAAATTACCAACAAACATATCACCAGTATCAACAATTCCCACCATTCAACTACTACTAAGTTCTACACAACTTGCTTAATAAAATTTACGAACTACATCATAAAATACGAATTCTTCAGAGCAACTAGTCAACGAGACCAGCCATCACATTTGATCCCGTGGAATAAATTCAAAAAGTTCTATCAAAGAATCCAACCCATCCGGTCAGACGCAATAACATTCCCTCCTAACTGCAACGTGATTAAACAATACCCTTCATGGAAAAGGGGGCTCCGGGAGCAAGAAAAAATTACAGAGAGTCATGGTAAAGGGGATGAAGGCAGGCAAGATAATCGGCCACTAACTTACGAGGCACGGCCATTACAACCTCTAGATCAATGGAAAGATCCGATTGCGGCAGTGTTGTGGCTGTGTTGCATACCCAAAAGCAATCCTCTCTATATACAATCGTAACAGTAAAAACAACCACAACGGTTTGATTAGAGAAGATAAGATAGAGCACTAGGGAAATTTTCTCGAACTATGTGAACATTCACACATCGATGACGAAATTATCCCACGGTTATTGCGACACCTACTAAAGGTCAATTATCTAAGCGGCTATCTGAATTTAATGAGAAATGGTGTAGGATGGAGAGAGTTCGATGAAGTTCTTTCTAACCGAAGCCCTTCGCAAAAAATGCATCCCGCCTTGAATAATTGAAGTTCAATTATATGAAGATGGAGTATTTAGAAGATGAAGAAGCGTTGTTGGAACTTCTCCGAAAATTTATGAATTAATTCCCTTTCCTTAATACGGGAAAGTGACGAGACGGTAAAATGAAATCATCTCCTCCGTGCGACCCAAAATTATGAGCGGTCACTGATGGTCAAGGTAATATTAAGGATTTTAAACGATTTCATGACGCTGTGTGATGAAATTTATGTGTCCATCTATTATTTTGGTACATTACGAAACGATAAAACAGGGAAAGGTCCGCTCGAAAGGATGCCGAAACTACACTATCTAGAAGAAGAGAGAAAAAAGAGGGAAGAGTTGGGTCACCAGTAACGGATTTTGCTCATCAGAACATTCTTCTGATAAGGAAATGTATACGAATAGAAATACAAATAGGGTCAACTTTTCTGGACAGAAAAGGTATGATATACCGAAGAAACGAAGCTATGGCAGTGACAAACGAGGACGTCAAAATCACCTAAGTAATCAATATGTTTCATTCAAACCAAAGAATAGTGATCCGTGGTTCAATTGTGACTCATTGTAAAATTATAAATTCGGCGGTGATCTGCCAAGGGATGATGCAAAGATTACGAGAAATACTAACAACAATACTGAGCATACTGATTAAAATATGGCATATCATCCATTAATTATAGTACCCTGAAGTCATCCCGACTCATGCCTCCCCTTATCCAGGCATTGTACCTGGAAGAATGTTTCAACACCGGTTCATGTATCCAACATAAGTCGGAAATCAATCATAATTCTACAAGACCGATTTTGAGCCTCGGATTATACAATCTGTGTCTGTTCATAATGATGGAGATGAATATTGCTGTGGCACCATCCTATTCCTTCAAATCTGGCCCGGCGGCCTGTTTATGTCGCCTACGTACCGGTAGAAGGATGAAGGTACACAAATTGGTGAAATCCAGCAAGTTCACCTAATATCACTGACTGTCGAAGAGACATGCTAAAAATATCATTGAAAATGATATTAATGGAAGACCTTGCCAACAATCTGGTGGATTAAGAAAACTAAACTGAATCGAAGGATATGTTCCTCGGATTCTGTGTCGATTCCGAAGCTGCTGCCTCTACTGTGGGGATGCCCAAGTTGAAGACATAATGTGCCAAGTTAGGGGTGAAATTACGCTTAAAAGTGTAGAAGGCATCATTATCATTTGGTATTGTCGTACATGGAAGTCATGGAATATTTACTGCTGTTGATAAAATTATTTATGGAGATTCTGTTGTCTGTGGTAACTATCAATATCCCATTATTGATTGGATCAGACATAATGGGAAGGAATAAGATGTAAATTGATTACAGAAAACATTCCCTTAGATGTAGGTCACAAGCTTCAAAATTACCTCTTTGCTTCATCTATCACCACTCGTACATACTATGTTCGAGTAGTGATAGATGAATCTAGAGCACCCTCTTTAAATCGGTACTTTAAACGAGGAGGGAATTGGAAAGATGCACCGACAGTTCGCGCACCCTCTGTCCAAAAGATTGCTTCAGATACTGAGACGCTAGAAGTAGAAAATTGACCTGTAAATTTTGAATATGCTAAATGAAATCATGACCGGGTCTGATTTATGTCAAGAGTTTCACTCTTCAATGTTGAGATGAAGGGCTGCACTTCCTTCCGAGATCAATATTTTCAACGACGACGTATCAATGTACTTGATTTGGCTCGAAGGGAAACCAGTTATTTACGTCGTGGACTTCAGCATTGGATTCCAAAATGCTATATGCATCGAAAATAAGACTTATGAGAAGTAATGGGAACATTTTGTTCGGTGCTGGGCTGGTGTTTATATCGACTATCCGAATAGAATTCTGTTTGGCCAAGGATGATCATTTATTAGCGGAAAGTTTTGAGCTGAAGCACAATTACAAAGGAATTAAACCCTATTTCAATGGGATAGAGTTACACAACGCCATTGTACCGGGCGAAGCTTTTCACCACCTTCTTCGACGAGTCTATTCAAAGCTAAAAGTCGATCCTGTAACCGTCTCAAAGGAGTTTTTACTCAAGCTATCATTTAAAACAATCAACGATACGGCTGTCCAAACAGGGCTTTCGCCTTCATTATTGATGTATATAATTCCTCCGTAACTTCCCGTAAAAAATCGGAATCTTCCTACAAAATCTAAACGGATGCGAGATCTCGTATTAACTCAGCAAGAATGGAATCTATCCGGGCGGAAGAAATGATGAGGATATCGTCGGCATCTATGTGGCCACCGAAAATCAAGTTTAGACTGGAAATCGGGGACCCGTATGAATTTATAGGTAAAATTCAAGGGGATGGGAAGGTCCGTATAAAATAGAGAGACTGGAAAAGAGAGTGGCCTGGGTATTTGAGGAAAACTACCGCGATGACCTTGAGTATTAATGCAGTAATACCTGTAGCTTTTAGGAGGAAAGACAAATACTTGGATCGTTCTACACATGATCATGTCACCCTCGAGGTAGTTCACACGTATATAACCGAGATCCTAGAAACACGTGATCCTAGGTGTAGTTCGAAAGAGACTGAAGAAACGATGAAGAAGGAAGTAGATGGACTCAACATAAGAAGATCATCCTCATGATGCTTCTAAATTGTCAATAAGTCCTCACTACAACCTTCCGATAATTTTCTTGGAAGGAGGTTCGTGATGGTGATTAAAAACGCCGGGTAACTGAAAAAAGATAAAACCCCGCTTTTTAGTTCAGGATAATCGTAATAAAGATAAAGGGCTCTCCACTTCATAACTCGCCCACCCTCCGCCATGAATCAGTGAGATTGGAGTTGTTGATAGCAAGTATTAGAGGGTTCAACATCTGGACTGAAAAAGTTTCTTAGGATTATATCCAGAGTTAAAGTCTCACTAAATATGTGCATGTCGAAGTTCTAAAGCTTTTTAGTTTAAGTGATGGTCAAGTATTGAAACTTGAAAAACCTCTTTACTGTCTGGCTGATACCGGAGACTAATAATCCGGACAATTTTGTTCGCACGTTACTAGATATGGGGAAGAAGATGTAAAAATGTATGTCACCACAGGTCACCTATAGCTCTACTTTGAGCTCAACGACTACCGAAATATTCAGAGTATAACTGGCCTATACGTAGATGATTCAACCGGTGTAAAAAATAGAGGGTTACAGGTATTCAGCAAGTGACGGGAGAACTGGTTTTACTCTCAGTCACGTAACTCAGCTCCTCTGTTATTTGCGGAGATTTAAATCTATCGGATTGATAAAATGTTCTTTACCTGGCAGTGTTAAAATGCAACTGACTTTAAGCATCGAGTAAAAATTGCGATTATACTCTAGGGACATTGTGGTAATGTAAGCTGGTGAAATAAAGATAATATATAGGTATTATTATGAGTAGAGGAAATAAAAACCGACGTTGGTATGCGGAATATCTATGGCAATCCCTAACATGCAGTTGTGGATTTTGATTAAATATTCACTTATACAATCAGTACAGTATTAAAGACACGTGAAGGTAAATTGAATGGAATTAAAGGAATTAGGAGGCAGCCCAGAAATAGAAAAAACGGCAATTAGGGTAACACCCACACGTGCAACGCTACAGTTGAAATCAGGGAAATAAGAGCATTAAAAGGTGAGGAGACTCAAGATGAGGAAGAAGAAAGAAGCAGTGAAAATTAAATGAAAGAAGCAAAATCCAAACAGAACCACCGTCAACCACGACACCTAGTCGCCGCCATGTAGGGGCCTGGAATGCGAAAACGACATCCAAAAAAGTAAGCGTTGCGAGATATCCTACGGCGTCCTACAAATCGCTAGAATATAGCGTCATTTGAAACGTCGAAGATCCAACAACGATTCCAGGATTGGTGCGGATAAGTAGATAGAATCATCATCGTAGCCTAGCAAGCTCTGACCTCACGACGCGTAAGTCTAATAAAGGGGAATGAGACACGTAATTATAGAAAACAACAGGAGGAACTACAGTTGCATAAACGGATACTACGGACGGATAACTAACAGATAAATGGAGAGTATCTCATACAAGGAGGACCTGGATTTGATGAGGTAGGACCATTTGGAAAGGGGAAGAACGGATAGAATAAATGAGAAAGGAGCGCCGAAATAGGGGACCTTAAAATAGTACTGGAATATTACGAAGAGCCTTAACAGGTAGATGAAACATTTTCAAACTCAACCAATTACCATCTGATGCGGCTGTCAAATTATTCGGATCTCTCAGACATCAGTTGGCATGGTTAACAAACTGTAGGCCATATGTAGTAGCTGGGGTGATTATACTTTCAATTAACTGAAGGCCAGTTTAAGTCAACTCACACCAAACTGGCGAATAAATTAGTCAGACACCTTCAGAGCACGTCCCGTCTTGTAATTCTTTTCCCGATTCTTGACGAAGCATCTAGCAGACTGACTAAATTATCCGATGGCTCCTTCGCCAATACGAAAAACAACTCCTCCCAAATTGGATACATTATATTTTTGGAAGACGAGTTGGGGAATGCAAATTACATTGGATATTCTAGTAAAAAATCAAGAAGGGTTTTGCGGTCAATATTCAGAAGAGAGATCTTCTCATTCGCCGATGCCGTTGTCGCCGCAATAATGATACGTCACAACCAAAATTCGATGCTTGGTAGTGACGTCCCTCTACGTATGCTGCACATTCTACCTCGTTGTTTAATGTAATCACCAAATAATCAACCACTACCGAAAGCGGTTGATGATTGACATTAGCACGACAAGGCAGGCATATAAGCGTAACTAAATTACTGAGCTCGGATGGCTAAAAAGAGATAATAATTTGTCTGACGCTTTAACGAAGTTTGACCTGAGGAAACTATCTATGGAATTTATTGACACTGGCAAGTTCAGCTATGTTCTTAGGAAAGTAGTGGTTTTGAATCGTATATCGATTCGATTTATAGTCGAGCTTTTGTGTGATACGACCGCGTGAGATGAAGATAAAGATCAAGTGAAGAATGAAAGGGAGAATTATGGGATAGTATAGAAGGAAGGATGATATGACGGATGAAATATGAGCGAAATACAAGATGAACGATTAAAGCAGGAATAATGAGATGACATAGAATTAAGGATGAGATGAACAATAAATGCAAGAATAATGAGGTGACATAGAATGAAGTATGAGACGAACGATAAAAGCGAACGAAGGATGAGATGACGGATGAAATGTGAACGATGATGAAGAACGAACGGTGACAAAAATAGAAGTGAAGAAAAATTCTCAACGAAGTTATACATATGTTAATGAAAAAATCAATACTAACATGATGATGACGGATGAAAGGGAGAAAGAAGGATCAACGCTAATGACAATGAAAAACCACACTGAGATGATAAAGACGGTACAAAAGACGAATGATGGTGACAGAATGATGAAACAATGTGACGGTGATAGATAGAGAAAATAAACAAATGAATGTGATCCTGAGCGACAGGATGCGACGGATAGGGTGATGGTCAAAGACTACGAGGACTGGGTATACAAAACTATGCTGACGAGTACGAGCGAGTTGACAGTAATCATTACTGATGAATGCCATGCTCTTCCATGATGGAATAACATGACATTCATTACCAGATTATAAACCCAAAAAGGGAAGTATGTCAAATGAATGAGAGCTTACAAAAAAAGAAGATTTACACATGAAGTATATGACAGCATGACGGTACTTCTCGTATGCAGATAACTCGCAGATAAAATGAGGATCAAACTGTACTTTATTAGCTTCAGTGATCCATTTATACTTTACGAAGCTCAAGTTACTGTGATAAAGGAGGACCCACCTATACTGCACTGCTCCTAAGACAGGAATCCCACTCATGATGATTCATTGGTACAGTAACATATTTTACTAGACTCTGTATATCATTACGTGTGCACGAACACTTGTATTTTTTAATTCGAACTTCAACTGTTTACACACTATGTAATAGATTCCTATTTCACGTGTTCAGTCCGTCTGGCGAACGTCAAGATTACAGTCCTTATGAATCAATTTGAAATATCTGATGAAGACAATATCAAATTTTAAACATAAGAAAGCAGAATTAAAACCACTCGAAGGAGAGCACTCGTTACATAACCAGTACACCCAAACAGATTTAGGAAACCCAATCTACAACAAACAATAGGACGACTTACACAGTCGGTATAAGAAAATATATCCCCACGTGCGCCACTCGTGCTTTGATCGACTGCCTGCGATCCGAACCGAGGAAGGATACTAGCGCAGAATTCGCCCTGGATATCCGTAACGACACCATAGTGTATCAGTTAATTT
>JAULBU010012556.1:0-22794 GCA_032358235.1 Odonthalia washingtoniensis | reverse complement strand
GGTATATTGATTAGTCGGTGCATCTCGTTATGACATAAAATATCGGACCAATGGTTTGAACGGACCCTGCTCCGCAGACTTCGCGTCTTATTAGGCATAATATGTGAATGAAATTATATTGAAAATGACGTCAATCTTGTTTGAAGTAACTGTAGAGATGTTGATATCGCAGGTATTTTCAACGTTCGTTCAACGTATGTTTATGTCTGATCCGAGTTTGTTGTTCAACCGCCGCGAGCGATGATAAATTGGCACAGGACTACTGCAATTTACCACACTAAATACAATATATGATATCATCCGCCAAAATTGCCAAAAATTACACTGTACTTTGATTCATGCACATCATTGATTCATCATAACTGATAGAATCCGAACACATGAATTTTTACATTAATGAAACAATCAGAATCTTTTAATGTAATTGTTGAATCTTAATACATCACTAAATTTAGTGATGATTCTAATTTATGTTTCAGCGAGAAGCATGCAAATTTTAAGAACAGTGGGTTGATCCCAACAACTTGTAAAGTGGAGGTGTTACCATCCAGTGTTCAGGTGTAGGGTTTTTGAATAACAGCAATGTGCCAATAATGGAAAATTGGAAGTGATAAAAGGGAATATGGGGTGATTTCAGAAATATGTAAAGATGGAAATTGGTATACCGCCATAAAATTTGAACTTTACACGCCTATCACCTCCCTAAACCCCCATTTAACGTTGATGTTTATACCATGAAAATCCCCAAACGTTCGTCAACAGCAATTGTATCTACTTGTAATCCAATTTCATTTTCACCGTCGTTCACGAATCTTCTATCTTTCTGACCAGGTTCAACGTTCAGAGCGTTATACTCCTGCTCAGTTATAGTCAATATCAATGGATCTAGCATTTCCTTCTGCTTCGTTGGGATTGGTTGAAAATTGTTCATCAAGGTTTCCGTAATGATATGTGATACATTTTTAACGTCCTTATTCTTCACTACAGTCTCCAACCATGTTATACCATTTTTCTTAACATCATTAATAATGCGGTCAATCTTGTTTCTAATACAGATAGCTAGTACGAAAATACAGTGTAAAGAATCTGGATCTGTAGTAAGAATCATGGAGTGTTTGTTGAAACCTGTACTGTTAAAAGATCCAATATCTGAGTAAGATTCAATAACATTACATACTGCATCTATTGTACAGATAGCGCGACACATTCTTTTCTTCACAATAGTTATTTTCGGCTTCTTCGATACATTACTGGTACATTTATCCTCAATGACCTTTACATTAACATCATGCTCAACGATGAGGATCATTTCTCCATGATCCAAGATAAAATCTGCCATGATATTCCTATTCACACCGATCCTTCTTCTTTTTTCGTCGTCATCTAACTGAAAACGTTCCTCATCAACTGACATATGTGATAATGTTGGAATATGTGAAAACTTAGGCTTCGTTGGTATATTGGTAGACTCCATCGTTAATTTGGATGATTCATTATGTGCCCATGACATTTTAAGGTTTCTTGGGACACCCCAGTACCATGCTGCTTCCACCCCACAAATATAAAACCAAGTTCGTAAAAGAAGGCTGATTTCAAAGCAATTTTGCCCGTGGAGCTGGTAAGTTATCAGAGTCACGGGCACGATTCATTACACTTGTTATTGTCGAATATAGTCTCATCGCTGCGGCTTATGAGATTTCATTTCTCGGCAATGTAATGGACCCATTTCTGTGTGTCTTGCTTCTGAGTGATCTTTTTTCAATATCTGTCATATTTCTCCTTTCACGGCCGGATACAGTTTTTTCATCCCATGCAATGGCTATATCACAATCCACAATGGTGATGTATACTGGCTTTAGAAACGTTGGCTGTTTCACATTCTTCATATCACCGATTGAATTAAGTGGCCCTAGCTTCGCCTCATATCTCTCAGAGTTTATTGATCCCGCAAGATTAATTGTATTTTCTGAATGAATTAAACTATGAGAACTTTTCAGCTCAATATCAATAACGTCATCTGTAAACCATTGTA
Organism: Odonthalia washingtoniensis; assembly: GCA_032358235.1. Lineage (NCBI taxonomy): Eukaryota > Rhodophyta > Florideophyceae > Ceramiales > Rhodomelaceae > Odonthalia > Odonthalia washingtoniensis. The sequence continues at coordinate 20,762 of JAULBU010012556.1, read as the reverse complement.
ATTTATCATGTTGCACGGCACACAGAGCTTTCAACATAATACCTCTTCTAGAAATACTATAATCTTTTCCCAGATCTGTACTATAATTAGCTTTACCATAATTATGTTTTCGTGAGAACAACATTGTTGGAAGAAGTTTCTCGGCGTCACGAACATAATGTTTCGGATCCAAATTGGAAAACAAAGATTCGCAGCGTCCTAATACACACCTTCGAATAACAATACGGAATAGATCGTCATTGAAGACGTATTCTAATTCCCTCAATCTACGCTCGATCAATTCCACACGTTCATCTTCTCGTTTTATTTTACGAGCTGCCTGACCTATGCATCTGAAGGCTATCATACAGCTCATATCATCCTGTACGTTTTGAACACATTCCATCATCACTGAAAATGTATTCCTCATCTTATTCACCTCCTTCTGAACCTTTTGAACCATATAACCCAATCTTCGTCCTACTTAAAGCATAACATTACGTACAACAGCCGTACCGTGGTTGCGAACCGGCATGTTGATCAAATTTCTAGTTTTTACATCTTCCACCAAATCAGTTACATTTACAATTGTAAACAGCTCAACGTTTCTTCCTTCAATACATTTGGAATCAGTCTCATACTTTCTTCCTTCTATACATTCAGAATCCGTCTCATTTTTTCTTCCTTCTATACCTTCAGGTTGAGTTTAAATTGAAGTTTTGTTAACATGTTGTTCTTCCCGTTTTTTAGGTTCAGTCGAATCCAATGTCCCATTTCGACCTTTTGAGTTCTTTAATTTTTTTTAGTTGGTCTTGTTAGATCTTCTATTTCCTCCAGATCTTACATATTAAAACCGTCATTTTCGTCAATTTCTTCGTCACTCCCATCAAAATTTATATTATCATATCGTTTTTCTGTCTGCGGTTCTTCACCTGATTTACTTCCAATGGGCACACTCAGAATTAGAATCTGATAAATGTCCACCTTCATCACTATCATCACTTTCATCAGAACGTTCTAACATTCTCCTTTTCTTCCCTCTTCCTGATTTCGGCATCCTCGGCATCGTCGTTTTAGGTTTCTTGTTTCTTTTAGACTTAGACTGAATGACATATTTTGCTTTGTCCAATGTACTGCGTCTTCTATCAACACGATTATTTGAACCATTTGTCGAAACGTTGGCGACAGACTTTCCGCTAGGTCTCCCCGTATCGTCTGCTTCATTTCTGTTTACCATTTTTCTGTTCACCATGTTGGTCGATGATTGAGATAGTAGAAAGGATGTATGTAGAGAAATAGTTAAACATAAAAGGCCGTAGGTGCATTCCAACAATCATTACTTCTATTGTATTGTGCCAATTTCAGGAGCGTAACCGTTATTTCTGAACATACGTAACCGTCACTTTTCAATAAGATTGTATATCGTTATGAATGTTACTATATGTCGTGTATCGCGCAATACGTACTGCACCTGTGCCAAAACAGCTGTAAACGTCGCCACTTGTTACACACTCTCATCGCCGTCCGAGCACGAAACACCTCAAAGTTTTATGGAGATGTTGTTTGAAAATTCAAATTTTGGCGCTTGAGAAAGACACGATTATCCGCGCCATAGTCTACAACTCAAAAATCCACAGTCTACATCTCAAAATTCACCCCTATGACTTAAACTTCTCAAATCTGTACGACTGACCGGAAACGACGTGCCAGTATTCGTGTGACACAGCTAACAGAAATCAATACGTGCAACCTCAAAAAAGTACCTGAAATAGGAGATGAAATATCAGTCCAACAGAACATAAACAAAAAGATAGTATTTTGGTTAGCTGTAGTAGTGGAAATCGAAGGGTTATCAGACCCACCACTGGTAGGCATTGTAAAATTGAAGTATTGTAAGATGAAAAGCTATGAAGCCGAAATGTCCGAAGTGCAATTTTTGGTTCCAGATGAACTTGGAAGACTTGTCAATGCAATCAATGCGCCAGATGGTGATACTGCTTCTACTGCTTCTCGGAAATTTGCGGATGGAATAGAGACGACACAAAAGGATGAAATAAGTTTATTCCATGAAATAAGACGCGATATTCATTCAATGATAACGGTTTCTACACAGCTAAATCGCCATATTCTCAATACGAAGGAACAAGTAGATTATTCTCAACCCCCCACGGCCGAAAAATGTGATCACAAGCAGTCTCAAGGTATAAAGATAAAATCAACTAATGGAGAAATAGGTTCCTCAGAATTCGACTCCTTATCACAAAAACTTAACTATCCAGAGGAAAAATTAAATACTCTCAACCCCGATCGTCAAGAACGAATTTGCGATGGATACGACGACTGTAACATTCGCATAGTTACTGATCATCTTCGATGGAATCTTTTGAAGAAACTACAGGTATGCTTCAAACCTAAAAGGTTCCTAAAGAATGGAGTTGAGAGAATTCAAAATCACACAGTTCCTGTGTCTAATTCATGTTAATTACAGATGTTTCGTGTTATTTCAAGAGACTTGTTTCAGGTGGAAACATCCAGAAAAAATGAATATGAACACATAAGGTTCATACCAACCTTCAAATGAACAGGAGGAATATCTTTAGCTTCAAAAACACTTCACATAGTCTTTCTAATACTGGAAGATCTATGCCGCTTCCTAAATGTTCGAGACGACGACGACTGTGAAAATATTCTGTGTCGTGAGTCTGAATAGAATTCTATACCATATATGAGGATCTTTGGTTCAGCTATAACAATAGAACAAAATAATGGATTTAGGGACCATAAAACGTCACACATCGAAGAAAATATCGTCATTTAGTGGTGCAGAAGGGGGGAAATTCTTTTAAGATCCCATATTTGTCTACAACCGAAAATAAATCAATTTGTATAAGTGGGAGTTCAATTGAAGATGAAGTAGTGACTTTAAATACAACTTCTGGTTCATCGAAAAATGATGAAAATGCTACTTCAAATGGGAAGGAGATAGATCTGAGAATTAATAGAATATTTGTTGCAACTTCTAAAATGGATCGAATGGGTGATTATATCGATGGTGATGATCGCTGTAAAGATATGAAAGAGTTCCCTCTTGACCAAATTGTTTTGCAACAGAAAAGAAAAACTTATGAAAGGACAGAAGGATGTTTCATGTCTAAGTGGCACTCAAAGAAGGATAAAATGAAACCAAACTTTCCAATCGCCCCACATACAGATTGTGATATGAAAAAATTAAAAGTCTTCTTGATGGTCATATCACCGTCATTTGGAAAAGTGACATTTGCTCTTCGCGCTTTCGTTGGTCTCACGATGCGTTAAACACAGGTTTTGACGTCCCTGGTGCTATTTATATACGTCTTCCTGTTATTATTTCTTATGGAAAGCGAACGTACCGGGCGCTATCTGGACTAACAGAGAAAAATATTGAGCAATTTATGCCAGATGAATGGCCAGTCTGGAGCAGTGCTCCAGGACAAAAGTGGTACACTATGAAATCCATTGTTGAGAGCGCCTCCTACAGAAATAATGATCTCTGGGGGATATGTGATTACATAACCCCATCATCTTTGCATCTTTGCATCTTTCGGAACTCACCCCCCATTCCCATTTATCACCAACCAATTTTCAATAATTGGCACATTACTGTTATTCATACACCCTACGCCTATAACTATTGGTAATTGCGGCGGATTTTCTCAAACATCTTTATGAAAAACATGAGAGTTTTATATCAAATGTCGAACTCACAAATTCGATTGCTACAATGCTTGAAATGATTTTTTCATAAAAGAAAATGTTAAAAAATTAGAATGAAAGGCATTTCCAATTTTTTTATTCTATTTAAATAAGTAAAATTATCATCAATTTATATCTGCCTCACCGTCGTAATGGACGAAGGCAGCCAGTTCGATTCCTGCAATGTGGCACTTGCACAGAAAGGGGGACTCCGAGCTGGTTAACTACTTGTAGTGATCCAGCTGCTGGGGCCGAGAAATCGGAGAGTTTGGGGGCTTTCTCCCTCCAGTCTATTCTGGACCTATAATGAGCACCCGTCATGCACTTTTGTATTTGTATTTTTTTTAATATGTATATATTCATATACTTAATATATATACACACACATATATATATGAGTAATTGAATATATATATATATATATATATCTATCTGTGTGGTTGCAGCAGACTAATTGCTATTTTTCAATTTTTACTCTTGATCTGTGGCACCAATTCAGCGAAGTTCGCAGCAACAGCGTGACAACAGTCTGAAATTTCAAGGAATATGTCAATTCTGATTTGGTTCGGTGGGTCTCTGTACAGGGCACATAATAATAGCTGAATGAAGATAAAATTTATGAGGCATGACGGTAGCACCAACGACACCAGTAACAATATTGAAACTAGAGGAATAGATATGAGGAGTGAATGTACCTGCTACAATTTCTGAAATATTACGTTTAGAAATAATTATTTCAACGATGAAAGAAACAGATATGACACCTAAAACATTGACATCATCAAAATAATTATGATGCATACTTTGAAACCGGCGTAATAAGATACAAGAAATTGCCCGCGTATGGAGGGGACGCTTCTCAGCAGTAAACCATTACTTTTGATTGACAACGTTTACACATGTTTCAAAGCGATTGGACAAAATTAATATAAATTTTGATAAAGGAAAAATTCAGGTATTTCATTTCACAGTGGAATCCGATTTTTTTAATCTCTGGATTTCAATACCCTTCTCGGTCATATCATCGTCTGCTCTCCGTACCGCTTTCATCTTTTTCCCATCAATCTCCCGTCTTCCGTGCCTTCAACATGGAACACCATTACAATCTCCTTCACCATCATTTCCATCACATCAGACACCATTTTCACAACCTCAGAATCAATCAGCATCATTAACATCATCACCTGCATCACCCCATACACAATTTACAAAACCAATCATTACAAAAAATATTCTCGTCTATGGTGGACTATTTTATTCGTGAAGATGAAATGCTGCATGCGACGGACTATCAGCAACAGTTACATAATCGTGGTATATGTAATGTGATGATGTGATAATGTGATAATTCTCGTTTTCCTTTTTTCTTCAGGTATTGTCACGCCAAGGTTCAGCAGTGCGAATTGTACATTCAGCGCCACGTGCTAATCGGCCAGATCCATGTACATTCACGTCTGAGGTTCCGTCAGGAATTAAACGACCGAAGTCAATTAGTTCACATCACGTTGTCTGTCGTCTTTTACCTCATACGTCTTCACGTCGTAACAATGATAATTGTCCAACTATTCCAGAACACATTTTATCAAAAACAGCGAAGAGACCATTCACGAATAATGAATCTCCAAATTCTACTTGTTATCTACCGGTTTCTTTACGTGCTGCCGTCGACAGTATCAATACCTCAGTTCCCGTTGTGCATGAACTTTTTCATGGTTTTGAAGATTGTGATAATTTTGATCGTTCTGCTCGTATCTATTTAGTTCCTCATCAGCATCAGGGTAGTGTCAATGCATCAACCTCATCCGACTCATCGATTTGCGACGTATATCCAATGTAGGTACATTAGAGCTTTGGAGTCGAAACATGTTATGAACGAATGAACAATCAGTAAAAGAAAGCTACAAATATATTATCGCCTATCTCGCTATACCCTCCTACTATTTCGACGTTTTCAACAGCCATCTAATCGGATGGACATCCAAATCCTGATATCAAAAAAATGAAACCAGTTGTGCGAACGATGCTACGGTTGATGTCTATATTCAGAACGACCTAGATTGTATGGAGTAGAAAGTAAGTGCAGATGAGTTTGAATCTAGTGGTAATGGTCCTGTATATATTCTTGCGCAGCTTAGTGGTGATAATGGGTCTGGTGGAGATGATGTACCTGTTTCTATACACCGAAAAATCAGTGTTGATAATGAGTCCGATGATGACGACGCTCCCGTTTCCTTACGTTCACAAATTAATGCTGATAATTGGTCTCTTGGTGACGATGCTTCCATTTCCTTACGTGCACAATTTAGTACTGGTGATAATATTCCTGTGTCGTTACTGGGGAAATTAAATGCTGATGATGGCTCTGATGAGAGTAATGTTCATGTATTTTCGCGAGAGAAATACAGTGCTGACAAGAAGTCTGATGGTGATGATGACTCTGTGTCTATTCGGGTGCAATTTAGTGCTGATAAGGATTCTGGCGATGATGAACCCGTTTTCATGTGCGCAACTGGTAGCTCTGAAAAAGTGAATTTTGATGGGGCCAACTCATTCTCTTTGGGTACTCAGGAAAGTGTTGGTGATCCTGATTTTGTTTACAATGAGCCTTCGTCGATGCGGATGAAGACTAGTGCTGAAGATGATGACTAAGAAGCCGATCATGGCATCGAAGAGGTCAAAAGAAAGGTGGAAGTTGACTAGATGGCGCCATCAGCATTATACGGTGATGCGGAGGGATATAGGAGTTTTTACTTATTGGGCAGCTCAGAGAAATTATCGGCGAATTTGACAAGAGGGCCTCCTGAAAAGGAGGCCAGATGGAGAATTGAATGGTGACGACGAATTGGAAGGTGATGAAGATCAAGGAGATGACGAAAGGAGAAGTCAGGAGTTCACCGAAGACGACGATTGTGAAAGTGACACTGTCTCACTTAGCGGCATTCTACACACACGCAGACGTCCGAAACTCAGCAAAATCGTTAGTCTCATGCGTCCACATGATGGTTTCTCACGAAATACTTACCCTTCTATTATAGACCCTCACGAAGACGAAGGAAATTACGGCATTTTGAAAATCGCTCTGTCTATAATTCACCCAGTGGTATGAGCAACATGAATTCTCATTTATTTTCAGCAGTTCGTGCACGACGTCCTCTTGATGGAATTCTAGATGCTTACCTGAATTTTCAGGGCATCTATGCATCTTCATCAACATCTTTGTCATTGTGTGCGAAAGCTATCCTTCACAAATACATTTCAAAGTCCGCGAACGTTTTGGAAACAGCGGTGCGTTTCTTCCTTACTGATGATGTCCCTGCGTATGATGTACCGCTTATGGGTGGTGTTGGTAGCCCCGCTCGTCTCTTCTCGCACTGTCATATTATTGATAACTCCCTCATACATGGCCCATCACGGATCCGTCGTGTACTTTTTCATCTTCGTACTCGTGCCCGAAATACGTTCTTCACGTACATTGAGAGTGAAACACTCCTGGTGAAGGGAGGGAGACTCATACTTGGATGTGGCTAGGATATGTAATTGTTGCTGTTCTGAATGAGGTAATGGAATATGACCCATCAGCTACGGCAGAGGTTCTGGTAGGATTGAAAGGTGCGCTACGCGTCCTTTCGAAAAACTTCATAGGGGTACCGGGAGTACCGGAGCTACTTTCAAAGCTTGTGGCTGCTGATCCATTGGTCGAGAATGGTCCGAAAGACAGTAGCTGCAGTATCGGTAGTAACATAGATAATGGGAATGAGAATGTAATTGTGACAGTGACGTGTGGAGCAGCTAATCCGAATGGAATTATACTAATGGCGAAAGAGGAAATTTGTGATGTTTTACTAGACATCTTTGTGTCCACTTGTAGACATGTCACAAGTCGTCAGTTACAGCCTCAAATTGATATCTGTCACAATATGGCACTGTCTCCTTCATCATTAGAGTGGCTACGATTGTCATGCGCAGCAAAAAGTTTGAGTGATATTTGCGTATGTGCTGTTGTCGCGCCAAGGTTCAGCCGTGCGAATTGTACATTCAGCGCGAAGATCATACGTTCTTTGAATACGACTATGGAGTCGTTGAGTCTCTTTTGGATGACTGGGCGCGTGTGCACGATACTGGATGTTGTTTCGGATCCCGGAAGTAACACCGATGTTAAGAAGGAAAGGGTGTAGAATTTAACTTTTGAATGGAGTCACTGTGTGACGAATGGATTACATGCTATAGCGCACCCACTCCGTGTCATTCGCATGGCGTTTCCATCGGATTCTCTGGTGGTGAGACGGACATTCGGAGTGACGAGGACAGTCGGTCTGGTGAAGGAATTCTTGCACAGACTTGGAAATATTGTAGCGGTAGCGACACACGGCTGTGAATCTGGGATATTTGGATTTGGTAGTGCAAGGCTGGCGGCATGTGAACTGTTACAAGAGTTTTTCGGGTCATGCGAAGGTGCAACGAGAGAAGCGTTAATTAAGAGGAATGTGTCCAGCAAGCTTTTGAATACATTGTTGATTTCGAACATGAAAATTGAAGGAGACAATGTACGAAGGTGGAGTGGAAAGGAAACTTTCCTCCGAACTGCAGTGCTGGAATGTACAAGAGTCTGCGTGGAAGATGTTAAAGAATTGGACGCTAAAATTGTTGAAATTTGGGCGGTCTTGCTGTGCTTTAAGGACGCGCCGTCTTGCCTCAAACGTTCGGAAGATGAGAAAAATGTAGTTTGGAATAGTCAACCGTGGAGCATTAGAGATTTCACTGCATTTTTTCGACTACGACTTCGTAGTTCTGGAGTGGAACCGATAGATGTTCAAATGTATTCACGTCATTATAGCAAACGGGGTTCCGTTCATATATACAAAATCTTAGGGGTGAGGGATGAACAGATTCTAGAAATTATTCAAATGAGTGGTGATCAAGCATATGAAAATTATTGTGCAGCGTACAATGATTGTAGCCCTCCTGATATACCGATATTTGCAAGTGTAGAAGCTTATTTAGCACATGTTGAGACCATTATCGCAGAAAAAACAGCGCAATAGATTTTTTTTAAATTTTGGGCGGATTGAAAAGTTTTCATGCGAAAAAATTGCGAAAAAATAAATAAACTTCATCGATGATCGATGATCTTCTCTGATACACAAACTCGACAACTTCAAGTTTCAACTTTTGTATGTGGTACTTCGTTCCCTTTTTTTTTATTTCAGTCCCCAATCCCAAAACTTTGCTTGAATCGCACTGAAATCATGAACGGATTTAGGAGAACAATTCAAGGTGGTTGCAGTGGCGAAGATTTCGAAGATCCGTATCAATTTTCAGACGAGACTAATGAAAACAAGACAGAAAGGATTTCAAATATCTTAAGCTTCGTTCAATCCGTTGTTCACTCCAAGAATATGTTTAAGAACCAAGATAACTGTGATTCAAATATTTGGATAGGGGCGCTCAAACATCATTCAAATCAGTTCATTCATAACTGCGGTGATCCTAGCAACATGAAATCATATCATGAAACTTGCGTAACTGAAGTAGCTAGATCTAACAAAATTATTGAACAACCATCCAACAATACTTCAACAATTAATAATGTTCAAATAAATTCAGATTCCTCAAACGATGGTGTGGTAGTGCCGATCACAGTTCAGAGAACCGGTTTAGATAGTTCCAACAAATTTGTTCAATCAAACAAATTAACTCAGTGTCCCAAACCAATTACTGTGGCCATACGCCAACTCATACCGAAGCTACCAAAAATTGGCACAGAAGCTGTTTCAATATGGTACTTTGGAGACTCAGATAAAGAATTCCGACCAGTGAAACTTTCCGGGACAAGTGAAAGTAGGGCTTTAATAATATATAATTATTCAGATAGATTGTGGTCTTCTAGTGGTCAGAAGCGTGCTTAATATAGATTTAAAAGAATCTTGACTGAAATAGCTTGATTTAGTAAGTCCACTGCAGACTATTCAAAATAGACACAATAGTTCTGGTCTGATTCTATTTCATTTTTTGAAAGTCATTCAAGAAAAGATGGAGTTTTAAAGCCTCTCTCTGTCGTTGAAAAGCAACTTTGAATTTGAATTTTCATAATTCTAAACTCTCAGCTGCAGCAGCCGCATGCAGAGGTTGACTATACCCGTATGGCGTTGCATTCCAAGTACTTTTTGGGGAGTTCACGTTATTCGCCTCGGATTCCTGGTTTGTAGTACTCGTTGTGTATGTAGCATATATGTACCCTGAAGGTAATAAGTAAAAACTGTTGTTGCTTCTGTGTCAGCTGCTGTAGTTGCTGTAGTTGTTGTTGTTGTTGTTGTTGTTTGTATTTCTGTATTTGATACGGTTTTTCTTTTTTTGTTGTCGCTGCTGCTGCGGCTGTGGCTGCTGTTCTTGTTGTTTTTGCTGCATGTGCTGCATGTGCTGATGGTGTTGCTTCTGTGTCAGCTGCTGCAGTTACTGTTCTTGTTGCCGTTGTTCTTTTTGTTTCTGTTGGTGTAGCTGTTGTTCTTGTTGTTTCTGCTGGTGCTGTCGCTTTTGTTTCTGTGCTGGTGCTGTGCCTGTGGCTGTTGTTTTAGTTGTTCTAGTTGTTTCTGATTCTGTTGCTGTGGGTGTAGTTTTTTTTGTTTCTGCTGGTATTTCTGCTGCTGTTGTTGCTCATCATCGATGGTCAATTGATGGATTTTACTGCGGTGCGGTTGGCGGGTGACGGCGATGGTACGGCAAACGGTGCGTTGCGAAGGTGTTGTTATTGTGGATGTTGTTGTTGGTGGTGATGGTGTTTACTAGCTAAGACGTCACGGTGAGGTTGGGTGTCCAAAAAAATGGTGCTTTTAGATTTTAATATTAAACCGTCGTCGGTGGGAACGTTGAAAGTGAACGAGGTTGTAAGCGTCGAATAGCAGTGTCTATGTTGATGTAGTTGAGGTAGGGGTCTCTTTGATTTTGGATCCACGAGTTGTGATGCTCTTAGATTTTAATATTAAAATAGCTTTTAATATTAAAATCTAAAAAACATTATTGTTAACAAAAGTCTAGAATAAGTATTTACTGAGAGCATCTTGACTCGGCGAACAGTTTGATTAACGTCCGAGCATCTACCTTGGCATCCTCGACATGTTTTGCAAATTTATCCGCACCACCTGCGCCCAGAACAGGCTGTGTGACACTTCTCACGAGCTTTCCAAATGCACCTGTGACGGTGAGAAATAATAAGTTGCAAGTATATGTAACAAAAGATCGACAGTAGCCGCACTCAATCGAGGTATAACATGCAATCTATAACTAATACTAGTGATGGATAATCTTCTAAAACGAACCTGTCTCATGATCTCTCTATCCAGAAAAGGAGGAGGAGAAAAAGCATAACACCTAGAAATGGTCAAGATCTTGGTTACGTGTTCCGGTTCATGTTTAGGTGGAAGTTTATATCGTAATACCAATATCAAACCTGATGCTACAGCACCTCCTAAATAATGACCGAATATGAGTAATCAACTCTTATCGAATGTATGGTCTGATAAAATTGATGATAACAATGGTCATAAATGGAAATGAGAAATGACACAGAGCGGCAGGAAACGGGAGCGCTGAGCGGGAGGAGGGAGGAGAGAGGATATTTTCCGTAGGGAGGGTGGGGTGCCGGATGGGAGGGGTGGCCACAGGAGCAGAAGGCGACACTAGACGGTTTTTGCCGGAGGGAGGGAAGGTGGAAAGCCAGAGGGGGAGGAGTGGCCACAAAGCGGCGGGAAAGAGGAGCGCTGAGTGGGAGGAGGGAGGAGGGTGAATTTCTACCGGAGGGAGGGAAGGTTGAGAGCCAGAGGGGGAGGAGTGGCCATAGAACGGTGGGCAACAGGAGCGCTGAGTGGGAGGAGGGAGGAGGGAGGATATTTTCCGTGGGGAGGATGGGGTGTTGGATGGGAGGGGTGGCCACAGGGGCGGGAGGCGATGGGAGCGATGATTGCGACAGCGGGAGGAGGGAGGAGGGAGGAGGGAGGATTTCTACCAGAGGAAGGGTGAGGAGTCAGAGGGGAGGGTGCGGTGCGGGCGGTGATTTTTAAATTCTACTTTGTAATTTTTAATTAAAAATTTGTAAATGAAAAATTAAATTAAAAATTTGTAAATTGTAAATTTAAACTCTGACGGCGGACGGTGGACGGCGTTGGATGGCGGGGAATAAATAGTCAAAATATTTGTTCAAATTTACAATTAAATTGTAGATTTAAACAAATATTTTGACTGTTTTGACGTCCGACTGCGGCGGACGACGGCGAAGAACATTACAGTAGAGTTTGTTACACTAATGCGGGAGCCTGGGCCTTGGGCTCTCGAGTCACACTAGGTACACAGCTCTGTAACGGCGCAACGCCCTGACCAGTATGGTTTAGTCCTTATTCAGGCACAATTTGATAGATGTGGCTACATACACTATAGCTACACGATTTGGTAGAAGTATTTTTGGATAGCTGTGTAACGACCATAAAATGCTTTTTGTCACTCTAAAATCAAGTTCGGAGAGCTTCAAGATATGTAACATGGTGCGAAATCAAGAATAATACCACATTAATACCACTGCCAATGGTTTTTTGGTGTGACATTATTGTGTGAGGAAATTATCAAATTTAATTGGATACTTCCGTACTTTAGAGTCCAGCCATTTATTGAAACATATCTATCATTGAGTAATTTACTCGTACACGATTACTGTATAATTGAAAGGATGGAAATAACCATAAAATCTGTAAACAATGTATAGTACAGTAAATGATTTCAAGATCATCGCAAAAACTATAAATTGATTGGTTTAAAGGATTGTTTTTAATGGAAATTTCTGGATTTTTTCACACAGTGTGAAGTAGTTCATTTTGATTATATGTACATGGGACCTGAGACTGATGGTCATAAATATGTGTCAGTAATTAAAGATGATTTATCATCTTACTTGTGGTTGTGTTCATGTACGGCAGCAAATGCGACAAATGTTGCTAAAGAATTGGTAAAATGGATGAAATTGTTTACTGTAATGGACATATGGGTATCTGATCAAGGTTCACACTTCAAAAATGAAGTCATGAAACACATTGCATAAGAACATCGCAGTAAACATCGATTTAGTGTATCCTACTCACCATGGGTAAATGGGACAGTTGAAAATTGTATGCGCCAAGTCATGAGCGCATGCAAAGCCATGCTTTCCGAATTTAAGCTTGGCCCACAAGATTGGCCTTTAGTTATTAATATCATCGTGTCAGCATTAAACGAGGCTCCTATCAAACGATTGGGTTCCCGACAGGATGGAACGTACAGATCTCCGCTAGAAGCAATGACGGGTATCTCACCAAAAAGATACCAGTTACAATTAAGTAGTGAAAAATTGTATGAAGTAAATTCGACACCAAAAAGAATATCACAGGTAAGAGCATTGCATATTTTAACTGTTGAAGAATTACAGAATGTATTTTATAATATGCACAAGGATGTCGAAGAGCAAGTCACAAAGAATAGAAAACAACAAATAGAGAACCATAACAAAAAGACAAACATAGTTTCGACCAGTGATCACATTGGAGACTTTGTTTTAATTCGTCGAGCACAAAATAAGGGTCATAAAATGTCATTTCGTTGGCAATGACCACGTAGAGTTACTCTTGTATTAAGTGATATTGTATGTGAAGTTACTGGGATCACATACAATGTGACAGAGTGCATACATGCAGCTCGGATCATTCTCTATTGTACAAAATTAGACGGTACAAATGTGTCTACAGAACTTGCAGAACGAGCTTTGTATTTGGAAACTACATTTGACATGATAAATGAACTTTTACATATTTCAGAAGGCGATCAAGGATTATTGGTATAAGTTAGCTGGTTTTAACAGCCTGATAAATGCGATTGGGCTTGGCAGCCTATACAGGAACTATACGAAGAGTTCCCGAAACGAGTCGAACAATTTATTGAAAATTGTCGAAACAAGTATTTAGTTAAAATGGCTAAAGAATCTCTTGGATTGGACAGTAATTAACGCATCTAACACCCGTAAACGAACATAGAAGCATGGGCCGTGTAGACAGTAGATGGAATTTCCCACCATACGTCAATTATCCTGACTGGACAACTGTATGAAGAACGTGCACTATCTTTTAGGAGTACATAGAGGCTTACAGTTGATTACAGATAATCCTAGACTTTAAATAGAATTTAATTCTAAATTCTAAATCTGAATGCAGCATTTTATTTAGTCTAGATTTTAGAAAATGCAGAACATCGACTGACAATATTCACTATAAAATGCCTCGAATAAAACATGGCATACAAATAATAAAATCATCATCATTTTGTTCTACATTTATCACTAAGAGTTTACAAATTGCTGTAATGATTTTTCAATTTGCCAAAACATGTTACAGATCCTCTCAACATTAATGTTCCGAATAAGATCACGACTGACGATGTTGCGGTGATACCGCTTCTCCAAGATGAAAACATTTATTCCCGAACTGCTAAAGCTTGCAATAAGCGAAAACGTTCAACAAATATGGCAAATACGAGTACGGCACATAATATCTGTAAACAGATTCAAACTAATGATGGTGCAGATGACATACATATGGACGACTTGGTTATTTCCCCACAAAGTTTAGAAGACAGTAATGATTCAATCAGGGCCAAAGAAGAAGATGACATAAACCTGCGAATTCGTTGAGCTGGTACCAGTTGCTCGTAAGGCTATGGAAATTTTGAAGGTTGCAATGCAGAAATATGGCTGTGGTTACGATGTGGAATTTGCAGACTGACAGACCCTCCATACAACACCAGGTTTGATCAACAATTCGAAAACTCGTAACACGATCAATTTGAGCAAGAAGACATGAAACTGTTCATAGAATTTTGTAAAACAGTTTTAATGGAAGGAATTCAAGAACATGTATTTTGATCGACACTGCAGTTTCCATTATGGGTTCAACAATTCAAGTCGGAGAAGGAATTGGTTCCGTTGGACAACCCCGAATATGATGAAATAGGAAAAGGTATAAAAAAGGAAAAAATTTGTTTTGTGTTGAGGAAAATCCCCTATTATACACCAAGAAAAGGGGTTCCTACAATACGGATCTGAGGCAGCTCTGTCTAACTCATCTATCAGTGGTTGAACATGCAGTTTATGATGAAAGACTGGAATGGAGTGGAACGAATCATTAAGACGATTTAATTACAATCGAACAGGATCCATTCACACAATTCATCCGGGAACATGCAATGAGATGAACAACATTCCGAGGTTGCCCAATAACGAAAATATTTTTAAGTAATCTCAACCTAATAATCCTGGTGCAGGAGCACTACTTAGACCAGAACAGAAATCTATGAAATGGATGTCGGATATCATCGAGAAATTTACACTCCCTAGTGAGTTGGTTTTGGCTCCGTGTGCCGGTACATTTCCAGTGGCAATGACTTGTATGCTTCTTGCAATGTACAGGAAGTTTGTTGGTTGCGATATGGATGTTTCATGTTTGGAACATTCTTGGATTCAACTGGTTGTTGTTTTTTCCCGTCAGTTACTAAACAAGGATTATGATATTTATGGAAGTGATGATGTTCTTCTAGAAGCAAGTGTTTTTATTAGAGAGTTGGAGGCAATTGAATTTAAGAAAAGAAAAGATATATGGAAAGATCCACCAATTGTTCCTACAGTTCAAACTTTTCCAAGACATATCCGCCATTTCGTTTTGCAGTTTATTGGAGAACCAAGGTTGTTCAATAACGGTGATGCAATACCATGGAGTAGGTGGAAATTATCATGGAAGCAAGCACTTGACGGAATTCCAATAGAAGCTTTTCGAGAAATGGAGTCCTGGGCTTTGGGTTTGACACTTAAGCCGTCTACAATAAAACTTGAGAAGGCTGGTTTTGATGTGTTTGCCCAAAATACGATTCCTCAACATTCAATCGTCGGTTATTATTATGGAACCCTCATTGGAAACAGAAGTTCGTTCAAAAAAAAATATGGCGAGGGAATTCTTTCAGTCACTAGAGCACAATTCTTGAAATGGGATGCCAATTTCCCACACGACTTCAAGGGTCGTGACGGAAAGCTTATGACATCCTGGATTGTAGCTGTTGCATGGTGCATTACAAGATACATAAATGATTTTCAATTTCTGTAAGGGGATGAAACACCTAGGGCCGAAATATCTCTTAGTCCAAGGAGGGCAAATTGTGCATTTGTTAGGAATTTGAAGTGTAAATCAGATGCATCAGCATCTTCGTACCAAATTTTGCAGATTCAATCTTTGTATCCTGTTGCAAAAGGCGAATTTTCCTTGATTACGGTACGGGTCATACACATCACATTGAAGCAGAGTAGTACTTCTTCTTTTCATTTTTATACTATAACGTTTTTGTCAGCTATTTTATAATTGATCCATAACACATTGAATTCCATATATGCTATGTTTTCCACTACTAGTGACTTAGTAAGTAAATTTTTGTGTATACGCATATTTCCAGAAACTATCCTAATATTTGATATTCCGACTCCTTTGATTGCAGTATAAAAACACAAATGAATCCTTTCCGTTTTATTTTCTGAATCACAGTTCCACTTTTTCAAATATTCCTGTCACACTGTGCATTTACTTGACAGAAAAAATCTCATGTGTTCTTTACCTTAATGTGCCACGTTACGGTAACGGACACATGATATTTTTTCTGACAAGTAAATACGGGTGGCACACTTTCACCCGTTGGATGACAGCATTCATTACCGGCTCCAATTGCATTATGGATTATTTCCTGCCATCCTGTCAGAAGTTTCGAACAGTAGATGCCAATAAATGCAATGATGTAATCCCTTTCCAAAAAATATTGGAATTAAAAAAAGAAATGTACAAAATATGGGCCACTCTGATTTTATGACGATATTTTTTCGCACTGCACGTAACCAGTTTCCATTTACTAACATAATTTATAACGTTAGTCCAGTTCCCATTTACTAACATAATTCATAACAAAATCCCTGTACTAGTAGTACAGGGATTGTGTCATTCAACATAAATTCGTGTGAAATCTGGGATCAATTGTACTGTGTAACGGATATTTAGAATCTGTTCAGTGATAATTTACTCTAAAATTTATCGACAATATTCCTCAACAAGGCGAGAAGGAAGTAACTGAATACGGTAAGTGCCACTTACCATACTCATTTCCTTCCTCCAAAACGAATACAAGCAGTGATTATAGTCGTTTCCTTCCTTGAAATAATGTTCGGAACCATTGCAATGAAGGAAACTGAAAAGGTCTCTGACGATGCGAACAGTACTTCATGGCACGTTTAATTTGATTTAGGTTTACCGAAAACAATACTATTCTTGGTGGTAAACCGAAATCAAAGTAGAATTTAAGGTTTTGCTGATTTGTAAGCAACAAAACCGTAAATTCTACTATACTGTAGCTTCCTCAACCTGCTTATTCTGAACGGGCAGCGCCTGTCCTCTTCGCACCAAAGAAGGACGGTAAACTCCGATTTTGTATCGACTACTGGAAGCTTTATCAAGCTTTCGTGAAGGACAGCTACCCACTTTCTCGTATGGACGAATGTATTTGCTCACTTGGAGAAGCCATGATGCTTACAACCTTGGAAGCATAACGTGCATCTTGGGTGAAAAGAGGACAGGCGCTGCCCATTCAGAATAAGCAGGTTCAACCACTCTGGCTTTAAGCTGTTTGGTAACCTATAATTGATCGTGTTCTCCGGTCTTTCTTCCTGCCCGATACGGTGGTGATATGAACGGCCTTGTGTCGGCTATGAGGTCGATGGCTTGTTCGGTGACATTGATTCTCCCCAACTTTCCGAGCCACATTTTTTCTTGCTATGTCAACATAGACCTGATCTTTTCATGGTGTTTCTCGGGTACTCCGAGTGGTATGTCTGCCACGTTCGTTGGCGTTTCATCTGGTCCATGTGTGACTCGTGTAAGTCCGCGAGATGTTTCTTAATTATCGCCGGGTCTTTGGCGGATTTTTGATGCTTCCAAAACAAGGAATGTGTTCTATTTGATTATTTCGACTCGGGACTAGGCCAAGCATTTGATCGTGAGAAATATTCGACTCGACGAGCGACGTGGGGTCCAGACTTGCGTTAGCAATATGTTGGTTTAGAAGCAGGATCTTTGGATGTTCTTCAAAGTTGGCAACAAATATCCAGAAAGGTTTTCCGTCGGTTACTTCCGCTATTCCTGCGCCCGCTAGACATAAGTGGTTGTCGTAGAGGCCAGATATTGGTTCAACGAGGATTAATCCTTGGCGTGCTGTCGTGACTTGAATCCAGGTTTGCGCTTCCGGTTGAATTACCGTCTGTTCTGCCACATATATATTTGGTGAAGTCCTTCCCTTGGCGGGTATGTATTCTTGTTCCTCCGGTAACGGCGGGCCGTTAAAGAGTCATTTGTTAGGTTTCCGAATGATCGGAACTGTGTTACAGTCGTCAAGTTGAACTAACCGCTTACGCGGGATGGTTTCTTCGACATGTTTGTCACATAAATCATAACCGAGGATGATCGACGTTGCTAGTCGATCGGCGACGTAGAAGGTCACCATCTCTGACTGAGATCCGAGTTGTATTGCTAGTGTTATCTTACCCACCATATTAAGCTGTCTGTTGTTAGCGTCTCGTATGTTGGTTGATCATTTGAAGGGCTTGATGAATTTCTTCCATCCATACGGTAGGCCGGAGCGTCTGATGAAACTGTAACCGGTACCGGTATTCAGGACTGCGGAAAAACGTTTTGTTGAATGTAAAGTGAGACCAAGATTTGCATAGACGCGATATATGCGTCTGGATAATACGAAGACTGCGCCTTGCGTGATTTCACGGGTTTATTTCCGCCACGGGTGTTGGAGACAATCGAATCTATTCGTTTGTAATGGTGTTATTGATTGGACGGAAGCAAAAAGAGGGACAAGGAGACTTTGTGAGGGAGTATTTGGGCAACTAAAGATTTTCATTACTAAAAAAGATGAGGCTTCGCCAAATCCCGGGGTTAGTTTCTCTGGGTCTTTTAACTGTTTTTGTTAACGTCTTCCGCTGTCCTAGGTTTTTTGTTCTGCTGGTGTGCGATTAACACCAGTTTTATCACGCGGTATGCTGTATCAGACACATGAGACTTCTGTGCTGTTGACAACTTTCCAGGTGGTAATGATCTGCTCCATTTCGGAGAATTGTAGTTGGCACTTTTTAGAAATGTGTTCGAATTCATAACATCGGTGACAAATAAATGGTTGTCCTGTCTTGTCGGTTATTTTTTTGGACGTACGCCCCACACGGTTGAGGGTTGAAGCCCGTCTGCCGACGTTGATGTATCCCGGTCTTGATAGTATTTGCGTACATGTATATTTAGCCACCAGCCTGGTAAATCTGTCCTTTGCAAGGTGTATCGCAAATTCGCGGTAAAGGCAGGAATGTTGTAATTCGTAGTAAAGGTAAGCTTCGAACTAGATTAATCAAATAATTGTCGGTATCCTTCGCAGATCGTATAAATGCGGCTATTTACTTAATCTCTACAACAGTTAAGCAATGTTACGGGGTTTAAGTCTAAGGAACTCAAAATGTCCTTGTAGATTAAAATCGCAATCAACGAGGCAAAACTGGCAGGCGAGTTATAGCGTGGGGTGTTACTTTTTGCTCTCGCACTGGCAATTAACCAGCCTCGGCGCATTTAGGTTGGATTTATCCTTTCCTGATGTCAATTCACCTTTACATGGAATTATATGCAAGTTGGTCGCTGCCTGGGATTTCGTAATAATTTGGCTATTTTCTATTCTTTGCTCCTCACCGTGAAGTCGTATCTATACCTAAATCATTGATGACTTCGATTGGAATCATTTAATACACGCTAAATATCTACTGTAGGTATTTGCCAAAACTCTGTTTTAGATTCTATTATATCCTTGGATACGTTTAAGCGTACTGTACCATTCGTTAATAATTGAATGATCCTTCTTCACGTGTGTACAACACTGTACTTTCTGTCGCGCTGTATTTTGTGATGTTGTGTGGGGTGTTGTTGTCTTATACGCCGGCCACCCTTTCTTGGGTTCTGTGTCTTTCCCCCCTTTCTGATATTTTTGTCAGTTTCATTTATTTTACTTATACGGGTCTTTCCATCCCTTTTCTCCTCATTCCGACGACTCATATCATCTTCCTAAGCTTCCCCACCTCCTCTTGTTGTTATTGCGCCTCCTCTTCCTCGCTTCTTCCCTTGCTCTTTGTCAGTTTCCTCCTTCTTCTTTCTCTCCTTCTCTTCGTCTCCTTCCTTTCATCGGCTTCTTCCTTCTTTCTCTTCTCCTCCTCGTTAACTTTATGACGAACATTCTCTCTCGCTCTATCACTATCATCCCTGATCAACTTTTTACCAACACTCGGTCGAAAGTAAGATCCTGACAGGGTTCATTTTCCCGGAAGCGCGCAAAAATAGTTCGAGTTGTTGGTGCAAGTCCGTCCACGAATATCGTCATCTTTTCCAACTCGTCATGGACATTACTACAGCTTTATGCTGCGTCGTTCAACCTGGACTAAAAGTCCTGTTCGGATTCATTAATTAACTGCCGATTTCCGCTTACTGTCTTCACAGCGTCAAGTATGGCGGCGGGAGTAGCTTACTTTCGCAACAATGATTGGACGGACTCAGGCCAGCAAGTAACACCTCCGGAGCAAGCTCCATTTCTTGTTGTTCGGAATTGTTTCGCGGCTGTCTCCGTAAGAAACTATGGGGAACGACGCGTGGTTCTCCCCCTACGTGTAAGTCTGGGCCTCGGTCAGACAGCGTATATCACATTCTTCTACTGTTATCGAGAGGAAGTCGAAAACCAGGATTGGATCGTAACTCAAAATCGGTGTTCTTCCATCGTCAGCTTCAGACTATCGAGGTGTCTGCGTAATTCTCCGGTCGACGAACTGTCATTCCCGCCTCTGACTTGCGTCAAGCGGAAATACTGTCGCAATGTATCCGAGACAGCTTCCGGCTAGGGCTAGGTGATGTACAATCAGCACCTGGGAG
>JAULBU010012545.1:0-22797 GCA_032358235.1 Odonthalia washingtoniensis | reverse complement strand
AGCGCTTGCACACATATGAAAGAAGGTTTAAGTCTGCGAGCCGGAAAGTTGCGGCGCACTACATCTAGATCGAATTATGTGCATCAACTCTGCACGGGTCTCCACGGGGTGCATCAGATCTATTGATTGTCAGCACTGGGAATGCAAGAACTACCATATTGCGTGGACAGTTCAAGGGAAAGGAAAAGACACCAACAGTTGTGATGGAGGCGGTATATGATGGGTAATTGTCGATATGGCATACATTCTTTGAAATTCCGGGTAGCATGAATGATATAAATGTTCTGGACAACGGTGGAATGAATTATTCATGGAGAGTTTCCTCCTTCTGTACAGTACAGCGTTAACGCCGTCATTTGCACTGTTCCGTACTACCTGGAGGACGGGATATACCCGAACTGGGCCATCTTCGCTAAGACTATCACAAATGATAATACAGAGAAGGAGAGAGCATACGACAATGCGCATGAGGCGATGAGAAAGGACACAGAAAGGGCTTTTGGGGTACTAAAAGCGCGCTTCCACATCTTGCAAAGACCGTCCCGTTTTTGGTCCCGCTCAAAGATCACCAATGTGATGGAAGCCTGTATCCCAATCCTTAGCATGGTTGTGGACGATCGCCGGGACGGTTAAAGTAGCGGGATTTCATCACTTTCCCTCTTTGAAGAGGCCCGTTTGATGTTCGCTGGTGGGACAAGGTTCACCTGGCAGTCGAAGACTGCCCTAGAACAGGCTCAAGACGGACCTTTGATGAGCGGAACTTGGGCTGCGATGGTGGATGCACTAGAGGGACGGGTAACTAGCGTCGTTGATCACTTTGCTGTCAAAGAAGACCTTGTACAGCACATCTCGGATAAGCATGGTATGTAAGTTTAATAATTAAAATTATTAGTAAAATCTCTTCAAAGAAAATTGAAAAAATTGAAAATTAAAGAAATTAAAGAAACAACTAGGGCGGGAAAGATTCCCCTGGTATGAGACTTTGAGTACTTTGTGGCGGCCAAGAAGTTGGTTACAATCCGTCATTATCTGTGGACGGCGGAGACCCATTCTCCAAAAGGGTGATGACAGTGGATTCCAGTTCTTCAGACCTATGCGTGCCTTCTTGAGCGCCTGCGATAGATAAGACAACCGCAAAGCTGCGAAGAACTGCGTTGTCTCTGGCGTTCTCATAGCTTCCGATAGAGAAAAGACAGCGGTCGCGTTGCGCACTTCGAGCGCATCAGACTTGCGCTTCGAAGACTCCGCCATTGACCGTACTCCTTGAGTGTGGAGCTCCTCTTGACGAATAAGCTTCGCATTTCGTGTGCCCATTCCAAAGCGCTCGGTTGATTTTGGAGGTGACGTCCGATGCACTCCTCCTTCGTTTCTTGAATTATCCTCCAACTCCCCTTCAACGTGTAGAACTCTTGCGTTGTCTACCTCTCCAGCCATTTCGGTTACTGAAGACTGCGCGCTCTGTGTCCGGTTGCTCATAGACAACTTTGGGTGTGTATTCCACACCAACCAAGCCATGAACGTTAAGCAATTTCCCTTGCAGTAGTCTTTCATACTGTACTCCATTGTCGTCGCATTACCCATGTGCACCGCTACCGCCATGGATAGTACATCATCCTCATTGACTCCGGTCGAGTTGCTTGCACGGACTTCACGAAGAGCGATTGAAAACTTCTGCACATCAGCAGACAGCTCGGCGGCATGCTTCCGACAACGATGAAGATGGAACAGCATCCTGTCTCAGAGGGTTAAAACGATTTGCACTAGGCGAAGATTTTAATTTGTGGGTCATACATTTCTATAATGAAATGGTTGAGAAAGACTTCCATCATTATTTTCCCTATAAAAAAAAGACAAAAAACTACTCATATAATACATTCACTGATCGTAAAGCTAAAATTGAATCACAAACTGAAAATGAGAGAAGAAAAACGAAAGCCAAATATATGAAAGAAGAGACATTGGCACAAAGCTATTTACATAGATGCTTGAGAATCGAGACGGTTCAATCATTAAGTGCAATAGAAATAGAAGATGAGCTGAGTTCATTGTGGAATGCGTTGGTGACACAGTGTCAAGTTGTAGATAAACACACAGTAAGAGAAGTTCACAACCAACTCATTACAATACGCATGGCCAACACGGAGAGTCTAATATCCTACAGAGGAAGAGTGCAGGCATTGACCAACCGATTAAGTGGCACGTCTTTCTAAATCTCGGAAGCCCACAGGTGGGGCATCCTTACGAGAGGACTCTTGGAAGTATACAAACATTTAGTAAGAGTCATTATTATGTCATGTGAAGGGTATTCATATGAAAAATTAATGACTAAACTTAAAGAATTATCAACAGAGGATATTGGCGACCCAACCGTGCCACTGGAGAGGCAAAGAAGGGTAGGGACAGCACCAACTGCGCTGAACGTAAATGAATCGCAAAGAAGAAAACACACGGAACATAAGCTTCATTTCAATCGAAGTTGTAATTTGCCTATGTGAAATCGATGCTCCAATTCGCGCGACGACGGGATGACGATGGTAGACGGGATGACGAAGGTGAACGGGATGGAGATGGTGACGATGGTAGACGACAACGGGATGGCGATGATCGACGGAAGAAAAAGAAGGGATGATGATGATAGACAGAAGGCCGACGACGGCATGGCGATGATGGAGGGAAGTGAGAAAACGTGATGAGGGTGATGGATGGAAGAAAGATTACGGGATGTCGACGATCAACGGACGATCAAGACGGGACGATACTATAAAGACTGGATGACTATGAGACGGAACAACTGTGAGAAATGATGTGAATAAGGATGATGATGGGGATGGACGATAGGATTAGGTTAGGACGACGGTGAGTGAAACAAAAGGAACGTCAAGATGATGACATAGAAGGATGATAATGAGGACCGGCGAAGGGAAAGAAAGAGAAGAAAACTAGTGGAATACGATCTAAAATCACGAGGGTAACAAATCATGGGTAACAGGCCAACACGTATGTATAAGGATAATACTAACACAATTTCAAGAATTACATTCGACAAATATACACATGGCAATGCTCACGCAATACTGTATACTGTATCTCTGCATAAAATTATGAAATAACATTCAATTAACGAATGACACTTTTATAACGCACACTTCCAATTTGAAAGAACACACGTTAGTAATTCTATTGCCAACAATATGATTCTTTGACACGTGTATTTATTTTCCAGTGGAATCATTCCTGATTCCAGTATACATACCACGCCGCACCGTGGGGAGAACATTAACCGAATAAAATTTAGACACATTTAGACAAAACACCAGTATACCGACTTCGCAATACATCGAGATATTATTGAACAACAGGGAAAGAGAAACCGGAACCACACGCGCATATGGGCGACTAATCATCAACGCGTATAGCAAAGGGCAATTTAACGATTGTTTGTCAACCTCGAACCAGGTAGGTTGTCGAGAATACTAGCGTATTCTTTTACATTGAACCGGCAAAAATGCATAACTACACAAGGGCGATAGTATCATTTGCGTTCGGTACGAACTGTTTTTTGACGATAATCAAGAACTTATTCACTTACCGAATTCGATATTCACTTATCGAATAAACCCATTACCACTAATAGTTTACCTCTTTATTAGCTTTGACAGTTACTATTGGTTTGTTTATCTTTAATAGTGCGATTTACGTTATTGTTTATTTACTTACTATTTTCCTTTGTTTGTTTTATCATTTAATAAAGCAAACCCGGCAAGATCGACATAATTGGAGTTTAAAAAGGGGCATAAAGTCGCCGACTGTAGGAGCAGATTGGCAGAAAACCACAAAACATTTACGAAAGTACATGGTGGATCCACGGCCCATATGACGAAAGAAGAAACTGGTGATGAGTTTGTGTTTATGTCGAAAATCAATGATCCGCAATTGGAAAGCAATTGGATGATTGACTCGGGTGCATCACACCACTACTCGAAAACTGGTCTAGATCTTAACAACTGTAGAAGAGAATAGGGTACTTTAAGAACTGCTGGATCAGAGAATCTGGTGATTAAGCAAAATGGAATCCATGGTAAGTATGGCATGGTCAAAGTAGTACCTGAAATCGGAAAGAACTTGCTGTCTGTAAGACAGCTCACACAAGATCCAAACGTCAGAGCAGAATTTAAAGGATCAAAATATACGACCCTGAAAGGTGATGAAGTTATGACTCGAGGAATACGTGGCAAAGATAACTTATACAGAACCGCATACAAGAATGGGTCTGGATCTGTATTAGTATTAAATGACATAAAGCATGAGGATAAAAAAGCCAGTACTAGTAGCTCAAGTGATGAGGAAGAAGACAACTTTGAAGATTATAACAGTCGGAACCAGCTTAGAGATTGGCATAACCGATTAGGCCACTTGTCTAAAAGTGGAATCAACCACTTGGTGAGGTTTGGTAAGATCCAAATACGGAAGAGTGATCTTCAACGTAAGTTGAACTGTGCAATCTGCCAGAAGGTCAAATCACATACCAGAGGATTCAATAAAAAGGGAAAGTAAGCAAAGCTGAGAACAACTAGTCTAGGTGAACTGATATACTCAGACCCCTACGGCTCATTCTCCATACCTGACAAAAACGAGGACCTCTAGTTTCAGACCTACATTGACGACTTTACTCGTTTAACTGTTACATTTTTAATGAAGAACAAGACGCAAACACTTTTAAATATAGAAATGTACGTCGCGTGGATGCATAACCGTGGTTATACTTTCCATACCCTGAGAACAGATCAGGGCACTGAATATTCTTCCAGTTCTATGGCCAAATTTATTATGATTAATGGCATCACACATGCGTTATCGGGTCGATCTGCGCATGCTCAGCTACACGTTGCTGGGCGGATGAATAGAATATTGACATAAATGGCTAGAACAATGTTATTTCATACCGCATTACCGAAAATCTGGTGCGGTCACACTATTAAATATGCAACTACGATCAGGAATAAGTGTACAAACTCAACCTTTAAGAACCAAGAAACTCCATACGAAATATTTTTCAATCGTGTTGGCGATTTGAAGTTATTTAAACCGTTTGGTTGCACAACTTATGCATATGTTCCTTTACAAAATCGTACAAAACTCGATGAGACGACAATAAAAGGTATAATGGTAGGCATGGACGAAGGGTCTCTATGGTACAGAGTGTACTGCCCATGGAGTGATACAACGATTCTGACAAGAGATGTTACATTCATTGAGTAACTCGAGGACCATTTAATAGTAACAGATTATAACATGCCTCATGGATTACAAAAGGCACCAGGTACAAGTAATGTGCCAAGTTGAGGAGCACCAGTATCAAAGAGGACTACGTTGAGGTTGCTGCTCTCATTGGCGGTACAACTGAACATACGTATTCACCAAATGGACGTAACCACTTATTTTCTAAATGCTATTTTGGAAGAAGAAATCTACGTCACACCACCACCGGGATATGAGCATCTGGTCCCAGTAGGTAAGTCACTTCGTTTATTAAAAGCCTTATACGGGCTAAAGCAGGTGTCAATGGTATATAACGCCACACTTGACACGTTCTTGTATCAAATAGCAGGGATGAAGCCCAGCAGTGCTGATAGGTGTCTTTATACACGATCCAAAAATGCTAAATTGGAAATCGTGATAATTGTATATGTTGACGTTATACTTTTAATGGCTTCTGACACTAAAGTATTAGAACGATCAAAAGAAGCTTTTAAGGAGAAGTTCCAAATGAAGGACATTGGGTTTTTGCGCAGGTATTTAGGAATGAATATTATTGATCGCCCTGAGGGTATTAGCACTAATCAAACACAATACATTAAGAGCATACTGAAGCGTTTTAAAATGGTAGATGCAGAAGAGTGTGCAACTCCAATCGCTGCAAGTACTGACTTCAAAAGGATGATATTTCCAGATGATAAAGATAAACCAAAACAATGTCCGTACAGAGAATTAATTGGTAGTTTACTTTATCTAAGCACCTGCATGTGGCCGGACATTTCATTAGCTGTATCAGAGTTATCCCGGTTTGTCTCAAATCAGGGGATAGTCATTGGAAGGCTTCAAAGAACCTGTTACGGTATGTTAAGGAAACCCCATCATATGGGATTTATTATTCTAGAACTGGCAAACATAAAACTTTGGAGATCTATGTGGGTGCATCTTGTGGAAATTGTGTAGAAACAAGGCGCTCAACTACAGGTATAATTGCGAGTCTTGATAGTCATACAATCAATTGGAGCTCTAAGCGACAAACTTTAGTAGCACATAGTACCGCCGAAGCGGAGTACATTGCAGCAGACTCCGCCGCTCGCATGGTAGTATGGCTTCGAATGTTACTGTCTGATTTTGGAATGAAGCAGAGAACTCCAACCGTTGTGCATGAGGAAAATGCGGCATGCATTGTCCTATCTAGAGGAAAAGGGAAGTTACTCCAGTCGAAGCATAGAGATATCAGATACCACTCGAGGGAAAAGATTGTTGAAGGGAAAATCATTCTACAGTACATTAATACCGATGACCAATTGGCAGATATACTAACCAAGCCACTTCCGATTAATAAGTTCAATAAGTTGATGGAACAAATCATAAGTGACCGAGGCAAGAGTAGAATCTGGTGTTGACAAACGTGAGGTATTGTCAACTCAACTGATAATCGTGATGTGTGGTAGTTTGTACCTTCTCTCCTGTTGCTTAATTTTAATGAGACATGAAGAAGAAGAAGAAGAAATGAATTGTTGCTCTGGGATGAGATGAAGAGTAAGAAGTATAGCTATCTATGAGCAGGAGAGTTGAAATAATAAGTGGATAATTATTATTTTAGCAGTCATGCACTTAGGTGATGAATGGCATACAGAGTTTACTCCTCCCGTTAGTGGGATGATGACGATTACGGCGCGTGCCTTACTTGTCATGACGTGCTGTGTCACTACACACGTACTGCTCCTTACATTACCGTAGTCTTAGTTTAACATAGACGAGCTTTTTATTCTAGTTCTAGTTCTACTTATCACGAATGAACTCACGAGTCGGGTGAAATTGTGACCGACACCTGCAGTTATGAACTATAGATATCTTTCAAAAATAAAGAAGTTTTTAAAGTTTGAACCTGTTTTTCAACTGTAACGAATAGAAATTTTAATGTGCGGTAGAGTTTGCAGGACTTCATCGCTGCGGTTATACGTCACAACCGTGGTATCTGGAAGGAGCACAAAATACGTCAGCGCAAGTCAAAACTGGTGTACATTGGTTACAGTCGTGGTGAGGGATGTTTATTCCGCGTAAACGTCGTATTACTCCATACTGGAACAGGAATCTGGATAACCAAAGTAGAATACCACAACTGTGAAGGTGGTACAACAAGACAAAGTCAGGTCAAGATTGGTGTTCTGAAACATGACACTGTGGATCGGTTTGTTGTATCGCGCGGGCGTCGGGGAGGAAACAATGCTCAACTAACGGAGATGATAAAGAAGGATGCGGGAATTTTTTTGAAGGTTGATCAAGTTCATAATATGATTACAGAAAAGATAGGTGGAGTGGAGCAATACCTGGCACATTATCGAATCATCCGAAACTTCATGAAAAAGTGTGGGATGCTGACACTGATGGAAGCTACATTTTGGAAACAAATACTCTTTCAGAGACTCAGTTTCAGTTTTTGCGGTTGTTCTGCTGTCCTTCGGGGTGTAGCAGCACATTTAAAAACTTTGGAGAAATTGTCCTAGTTGACGCGGTGCACCTCAAGAGTTCTGTTCAAGGACAACTGTTCACAATGACGGTGTGTGACTCAAACAAACATTTAACTATAATCTCCTTCGCCGTGGTCCAAAATGAGGATACCGACACCTGTATTTTGTTCCTGTGTAATTGTATCGAACTGTTTCCCAGCGTGCAAATTATAATGTCAGATGGTGCAAAAGGGGCAGAAAGCGAAATTGTAAATTCTTACATTTCATCTCATGGAATTAAAAGAAGCCAATGTGCTTGGTACATAATCCACAAAAATCTTAACACGCCAAACGTGCGTTTTAAAGCTGTATATGTAAACGACC
Source organism: Odonthalia washingtoniensis (assembly GCA_032358235.1). Lineage (NCBI taxonomy): Eukaryota > Rhodophyta > Florideophyceae > Ceramiales > Rhodomelaceae > Odonthalia > Odonthalia washingtoniensis. The sequence goes on along the minus strand of JAULBU010012545.1, from coordinate 14,707 downwards.
TGTGGTCCATTGTGCGATCCAGAACACTACAGACATCTTTGAAGTGGCTAGAAGACCTTATAATTCGACATAATGAGCTTTCAGTTTGGTTTCGTTCTCGAATGAACCACTGCTGTGCATTTAAATACCTGGACATGGGACTTAGTCGACATGGTATTTGTACTTCAATCAGTAGTGAACAAGCCTATAGTTTTTATCAAGCGTACGAGAAATGCCCATCCGTGACATAGTCTCCAAAATTGTTGGAAAGATGTCTGAAGATCGATTTCAACTGTTTTGGAGAGCTTCGGCATTGATAGGGAAAGGAGAAAAGCTGACTCCTTACCCATTCTCTGCTCATTCTGAAGTTGTTGTGAACTCTACAAATTTAATTTCTGGGCCTGAGGAGGTGGGTTTCGATGGTAGCTTTATATGTGTTGTTCGTCGGAGCGCGGAATCTGGTGGTTATATAGTTCGAGTAACGCCTCAATTCGAGGTTCAGTGCACGTGTCGGTACTACGAGGAGATGTTGCGACCTTTCGATCATGCTATAGCTGTCATCAAACTTGCATCAACTATGGTAAATTTTCCTCAATACCGTGAAGTCATGAACCATCGGTGGCTTGGCGCACATTGGCATACTGAAACCTGGAGAGCACAGCATGTAGGTGTAATCAAGCGGGTATCTATAGTCGATCATGCGCGTGGGCTGCAACAAGAATATATCATCCCACCAATCCTACATGCTCGACCTGGTCGAAAGTCCCTACCAGCCATCAGCATCTATGCCAAGAAATTTTCCTGCGTGTGGAGGGACAGGCCACTTCAGTAGCAATTGTCCGAATCCCAACAGTTCTCACCTCTCCCATACGAAGAGACAACGAACTTTGGATGCCGCTGACGCGTTAGTGAACGACCTCTCATAATAAATTAAATTTAAGAAAAAGTTTATCTTCTTGTTTTGTGGACCGCACCGATAAAATTGACCAATCAAATCGACTTTTTTGTGGACCGCTCCAGGAAAAAATTTTAAATTTTAAAAATTGACACTAAATGGTAAATATATCATTTAGTGAATTTGGCCACTCCCGCCTTACCATTTAGTGAATTTCTTCAAATTTAGAAATAGGCCGTGCGGTAGAGATGCTCTAACGTCGGTTCCCAGTCTGTATCAGTTCTTGGATGTACAGTAGTTGCGCGATTGCAGTAAATGCAGTTGTACACACTAATTTCTCCCTTATAGCATAACTGATTGTAAATCCTTAAGAACCACCAATTTACCTGCGCTTTCCCTTTCGTATTTTCTGCATAATGTGGATTTCCCGCCATCAATTCATTCTGGAAATATGATGGTTCTTAAATGGAAAGGAAGCATTGACCTCATTGTATTAACACCGGTTGATTCCTTTATCAAAGCGAACGAAATTTCCAACTCTATGTAGGTTTCAAAGCTACACTTAGGTTCGCATGTGCACTCTTCGAGGTATCGGTTAAAATGATAGCATTTGGGTGACTGATGAACAGCAATGTCATTTAGAGGAAGCACGCGGACTTCTTCATCATTTCCAGACTTTAAATTGTCATCAGTGAGATTTGCTAAGGATGATACTGGCGTTGGCTCGAAAAGGTCGAGGGCCTGAGACTCCTAGACGTCGCAGAGGATATTGTGAAGTTCCATTGGTGTGGTGTATTATAATACAATAATGTCAATCACGCATGTCATGGTAATCAAAATCATGCGACATTGCCACACCAATTGGGATGTGACAACTAATATGAACAATTGATTCTAGAACCAATCTTTGCAGGGATGATATCATATTGTGGCTTACGTGGTTCTTCTTGAATTCTTTTTCTCTTTGGTTTTTCTCTTGGTGTGAATCCGATTGCCACGTTTGCTGCTTTATCATTCTTTGCCGATAGTTTGGTTAATTCTTTGTTCATCATCATGAAATCCAATACATACGTGAGTGAATGATGGTGGCAGTGACACGGATATGATGAAACAACAACATGAAACTGCTAATATGCTAAACGATGCCTTAGGGATTGATCATGGTGAAAACAATAGAGAACATGCCGAGATGATGGATACGTTCTGAACACTGCCGAATAATATCTCCATCAATTGCATCATGGATTAAGTGGTAACATAGGCCACCAAGTTTGTGGACAGAACAGTGTTATCAATGGAGTAGCAACTTGCGCAACAACTACTACTACTACAGTGATCATTATTTCAGAGGTGAGTATGTTAGAATAAATGATCATTGGGACGCCAGCGACCTAGATATCGATGAACTTTTTGGATGAAGCTAGAGATATGGAAGTCCTCGAATTATTTCCTATATTTGAACCTTCTATGAGGATTTATCGTGACGCTTTTGTGGAAGAGATCAGTGAGAAGCAATTTTTTAAAGTTATTGTCAGTGATATTGTTATGTGCTGCTTGATATTTCTTCACATCATTGCATGTTCTTTTTTAATGCTTGGTTGTAGCGAAATGATTCTTTTCAAAGACCACACAACTCGCATGATACACTACATTCCAACTTGGTTTCAAAAGCAATGAAAGTCTATTATTTTGGTCTTACTAAATGTAGTGCTATGGCAGTCCGCAGTGGCGAGTGAGTTTGGAATGTTCCGAATGTTAATCTACGGATAATGGAAATTTGTGCGTCGAGGAACGGGAAGGGACGCAGGGCTGAGGAGGAACGTGAGGAGGAACGTGAAGAGGAACTTAAGGAGGAAGAGAAGTATGATATTATACTCATACATAGAATTCATAAGAATAATAATGATACATAATGATACATTAATAATAACCACTGGATCAGGAGGAAATCATACATACTAATACACGTATATCACAATGAGACGTAGAAACTAGTTAACCTAGTATCACACAGTTAAGGCACACATTAAATGTGAGTGCCAGGATAATACAATCGAAGTATTACACGTGGCAGTTGGCACAAACACTAAGAACTACACGTGTATGTAGACAGTACGAACTCCGTCCGCGATTCCGGAAAGGTATAAGAAACCCGATGACCACAATCGGCATATATAGAAATAAAGAAGATAACATCATCATTACATCAAACCCCACAAAGTCGAATCGACATTTTACGTTACCTTCGCGAGAAGACAGGTCTGACAAAGACGTCACCCCGTGCCGATTAAGAGAAACCTTAATCGCGACACAAAGCACAGGTTTTCTAGCGTTCTTCGCAGTGACCCGCGTCCCCGATCGCTACACCAGGATCGGTAAGTGACGACGCATCAACTACGCGCAGTCACGCTCCCACCAAAATCCCGTAACTCGTCAAGTAAACCACGACGAGAGGGAAGGGATAATATTGTCCACGTTTTACGACAAGGACGATTTAATTGGTCAGAGACCCGAGTAGCCGCACAGGACAATAAAAGAGAGGGTAAGGGAGAAGGAAACGGTACACGTGTCACGAAGGAAAAAGAACAAGGACCAGGAAAAACAACAGTTGGAGAAAGGAAGGACCAGGGAGTAGAGGATTGATCAGAGTGCAGAGAACTGGTGACCCTCAACACCGAACGCCGAATTGTCTTGATCATTTCATAATCAATAGTTATACTTTTACCATCTTTGCCAACTTAATCAAAAATTGCACAGCAAAGGGTTTTATTTACCTAGCAGCAGTGGAAACGGAAAAGTCAACAGACTGAAATAGACTGGTATTCAAAGTCGTATTCAACTTTATTAGACCTTTCGGGAACTTGTGTCTCTACTATCGGCTTGATATATATATATATATAATATAACCTTGTTCGTCACTTAACATTTGATTTCATGTACTACATAATAATTGACACAGATGTGATATAACATTAGTAATGATGATCAATAATATTAGTTCAGGGTCATTGTGTTTGTCATACTGATACGTTGTTCACATCTATACATTCATACACCCGTATATATATATATATATATATATATATATATAGAAGGGCTACCCCATTCAAATGCTACTGTATCAGATGTATCCCCCATTGAAAATCGGATCCATCGCAATCCTCACAAAATTTGGTCCATTTCATTTCATCGCATTTTTCTAGAAACGAACCAGACAAACAGAACAACGACAATAACAACGCCCACTGGAGCGTATTGCCGAACGACGCGCATACGATTTGCATGCTTTGCCTGTGCAGTGTATCGTTTTGATTCCTGTGCCAATCTTGTTGACTTCTGAGATACATCTACCCGTTCATCAACACAAGAAAACATGAAGAAGAAGCCGCGTTAGTTTCAGGAATGCTCTTTTGAAAAAGGAAAGAAAATGGAAGACAAGTAGGAACAAGGTGCGAAAAAGAAAAGAACTTACTTTCGAGTCGTTCACCTCTTGAAATGACATCATTGATATTTTTAGTCATGATAGAATGGACATCTTTAAGTTCTGAATTTAGCTTTTGAAGATTTCGTTGAGTTTTAGAATCATTATAAACTTTCTTAGTTTTTTGAATAAAAGTATCAAATCGAATAAATTCGTAAGGTCTTGACGCTGATGCGATTTGTGATCCGTAACTTTGAAAAAATTCTTTACGTAATTCATCAATATAATCAAATGCAAGACGTTTTGGATATGCTTTTTCAGTTAATGTTAAAATTACAACACCATGACTTAATACATAATGAAAACAAAAATGTGTTCCTGATTCAACTGTTACATATTCATCATTTCTAGCACGACTCTGCTCGGGCGATGATGCTAGTGTTCGTACTAATTTCTTCGCTTGTCTTTCATATGTTTCCAACTGAAGTCGTTTAAATAATAATTGATTTGGTTTTTGCATATGTTAGAAGATGTCAACTTTTTAATTTTTTTGGCAGGTAGATTTGATTAATATGATCATTCATTGTCGTTGGCGTTTACAGATTGACGTTGGTAGCTTACCTCCTTCGCATAAGCGTCATTTTCATCGGGCATGGATGCTGCCAGTGGCAAACCATCTGAAAGACGAGCGAGTAATGTGACTTTCGGCATAGTTGATAATTGTTGGCTTCAGTTGTTGTTTCTAAAGGTCCAAGGGATGAGGGACAATGAGAAGGCAACGTAGTTCGGTTTTAAATGAGAGCGATCGGCTTAAGATTGGCGGTTGCTCTTTGTCTTGTCTGGAAAAAGAGAAAAAACTTTTTTCAAAGACCGTTTTGTCGATGTAATTTGAGTTTGATTGATTTCAATAGAAGAAGAAGAAAGGGGAAAAAAAGTTATAAACACATCCACGTGTGGAATAAAAAAACTGTAATTCTGTAAATGCTTAAACTCCAGGCGCTACACTGTACAGTACGACGTGGTGGAACAAATGCCTTGGATAATGCTAATGGAACTTGCTAGAAAATGATTCGGCCCAATAAAAATTATGATAAATATAACTGTATCCAATTTTTTTGGGGGGGAACAGAAACTTCGACCAACTTCAACCAACGTCGACAGGGATCCATTTTTGGACGTTCGGATTTTTCTTGAAACGTGATGTTTGATTTTTGATTAAAATTAACTATTCCCGTTTAATTTGATCCCGAAAGAAGAAGATATTTATAAACTGAAAGCTACTTCCCCCGCCGTTGACACAAATTGGATCATCAGCATCTCTATCTAAAACCAAGCATCGTTCTTGTTTCGAGCTAAGCAGAAATCGACTTTCCCGCAATATCTTCTTTTTCATAATAGGTTTTCAGAATGGCGGGAGCAGAAGACAAATCTATGGCTCCGACAATGAACAAGCCTGATGAAAGTGACGATACTGATTTTTCAGAATCCGGTGACTTAACTGGAGATGGAGGAGTAATGAAAGAGATTCTTAGACATGGTGAACAAGGTTGGATGAAACCTGAAGCAGGAGATGATGTAAAAATGCATTACCGTGGTACCCTACTTGACGGAGGATCTGAATTTGACAGTAGTTATTCAAGAGATACTCCATTTTCATTCAAATTAGGTGAAGGTAAAGTAATTAAGGGTTGGGACATAGTTGGTAAAACAATGGCTAAAGGAGAAAAAGCAAAAGTGACCTTAAAAGCTGAATATGCATACGGAGAAACTGGATCGCCACCTAAAATACCTGAAAATGCAACACTTGTATTTGAAATGGAATTAATTTCATGGATTAGCCAACGTGATATATTCGGTGATGGATTAGTTGCAAAGACTGAATTAAATTCGGGTGAAGGATGGGAACGACCTGGTAAAACGGCGGAAGTTACTTTAGATGTGCGCCTTGTTCAGATGGATCCTGATGGAAGAACTGAAGTTAAAGATTTATATAAAAATGGTGAATATATTACGACTTTAGGAAATGGACTTATACCTGGAGTTTGGGAAAAAGTTATTCCTGATATGAAAAAGGGCAGTGTTTTACAATTGCGTTGTAAAACGAATCGTACGCGTGGTCCAGGTATTGATAAATATGTACCTAAGGAACTTACTTGTGTACGTCATGATATTCGTCTTGTTTCTTGGAGAAAGATTGAAGATGTTGTAAGTGATGGTAAATTAATGAAAAAAATATTAAAAGAAGGTGATGGTTGGGAAAGACCTGGTGAAGGTGCAATTGCAACAGTTGATATTAAAATGTTCATGCCTGATCCTAGTTCAGTATTAGCTGTTCCACCTACTGCAGGTGGTCCTGAAATATATGAAGAAAAAGGTGTTGAATTTAAAGTTGGTGATGGCGATGTAATCGATGGCGTTGATCGTGCTATACAATCTATGAAATTGAACGAACATGCTATGATATGTATGATACCTGAAATGGCTTTTCAATCTGCGAAAAATTTAATGACGGATAGTATGAAGAGCAGAGGCGCTAAAGAGGATAGTAAGATTTTAGTTGATTTAACAGTAACTAAATTTGAGAAGTCAAGAGATGTATGGAGTATGTCGTTTGAAGAGAAAATAGAAGAAATGAAAGCAAGAAAGAAAAGAGGGAATGAATTATTCAAAGATGGTAGGTATGAAACAGCTAGAAAATCATATGATCGTGCTGTCAACTTCTTCGATTCCTCCACAGCGGATTTGAAACCAGAACTTAAAACACAGGTAAACGAATTGTTAGTTTTATGTCATCTTAATCTGGCGATGTGTTTTGATCGTATGAAAGATATGCCGAAGGTATTAACACATTGTAAGAAAGCATTGGAGATTCAGCCGTCAAATGTGAAAGCTCTTTATAGACAAGGTAGTGCATATTTAGAGATGGATGATTTCTATAATGCTCAATCTAGTTTAAAATATGCTAAGGAATTGAATCCGGGAAATGTTGATGTCCTACGTAAATTGAAGGAATTGAAAGCGAAAAGATTGAAGCAGGATGCTCAGGATAAGAAATTATTCTCCAATTTGTTTGGACGTATGAGTAAAATGGAGCATCAGGAAAAGAAACATGAAAATGTCACAAAGGAAGGTGAGGAAGAATCTCCGGCTAACGGAAAAAGAGATAACATGGATACGGATGCGACAAAAACTGAACAGGATGAACCGATTCAAGAGGTTGACGTTACTGGTAGTGGAAAGGATGCCAATATGGAATTTTAAGTCTCTTTTTTTTTCTTCTTTTCCTCATTTCACTCCACTCACTGCTCCTAACTGACTACGAAGGTGTGGGCACGCGGGAAACCTGGAAACCTAATTTGGCCCCTTTTTTTTGATTGATTTCTTGTGTAGTTATGCATTGGACTGTTCTTCTGTCTTGATTAATGAAGTTTCCTAAGTTGATTAATAACGAGCTTTCTTTTCCCTTGCCTTTCGTCCCTCAGTCAGAACTTCTTTATGTTTTTGTTTCTTGGAAGTGAGATACCTCCTAGGAATTTGTTAAGGAACGGAAAGAAAGTAAAGTAAAACATCTGATCGCTATCAGCTTAAAACGTTCAATTTTTCTAGACTTTATCAATCTCTTAAGTTTGTCAAATAAAATATTAACGGAGGGAAGGAAGAGAATGAAGAACTTGCTTGGAACCTTGAGCGCCTTGACTAGTCTTCAAGTATGGGTTCTTTGGGAGGGGAGAGAGGGGACCAAACTAAAAAGAAATGGGAAAAAATCGAATTATAGTAAGACAAGAGTCTCACACTTGTCTGAAGCAAAGGCATCGACGATGGCAACATCTTCATGTCAAGGTATGTGACAAAACATTTGATCATTTTGCCTCCAATTTGATATTTCCACGGGTTGAAGTACTAAGACGAAGTAAAAGAGAAATGGGGTCGAGAACAACATGGTTTCCATCTTCGAAAGAAGAAAGGTCCCAAGCACGGTACCAATTTATATTCATGTAACACCATCACCATCATGGAGAATAATTTGGTTATGGTGCTTCTGGCATCAGTAGTGCTGGTTGAGCACCACAACTGATTTATTCTTTGCGGTGGTTCTTGCAAGATTATGAAGTAGAAATTGTAGATTCTAAACAAAATATTTCTATTGTTGTTGTGGCGAGCAGCAATTCATCATCACGACAGTGACGATAAACAAAATGATGAAATAAAAGGACGATGATAATGAATTACTGCTGATGTCAGCATCGGTTTCAGAGGAAATGCAAGAAGGATACTTAACAGAGGATTGGAAGGGATGAAGATGGGTGGATAGATAGAACGTTTGGTTGATGAGAACCTATGCTTGAGCCTGAGGTGTGGATGTAATTATGTTAAGATGAACGGAAGGAGGTGGTGCCTCATCATGATTATTTAAAAAGTGATGGCATTGTGATGTTGGATGTTCACTTTCGTGACAGAGGATGCTAACTGAAAGGAACATTCACAGCACGCTTGTCGCGCAATAATCACTTTGAAAAAGTAGGTTCTGTGCATTTAGATCGAATTTCGTTGATGAATGAATCTCCCTAGAATTTGAGTTAAAATTGGAGATATTAATTTTTTGATCAAAACTTATGTCGTTAAGAGCCACAAAATTTTATATCAACAAGAAATAAGATGTTTACCGCCATTTCCACGTCCCATACCTGATTCTCATCATGTAAAGACAGCCTGCAGACGTCTTCGATAGGGGCTTTCAATGGATGCACAAGAACGCTTTCGACTAAACCATTTTTTGGCCTGACGAGAGTTCATGTGGTCACTGACAACTAGTCAGAGCTGGCTACAGTTTCTATCTTTCCTTCTGGGTCTACTTTGACCTCGCAATTTTTCAGTTTTTTATTGTATTGCAAACACAATCTACGGCTTATCAACCTTTCCCCCGTTATCTACCAAAATTAAAAAAAAAGAAACTGTATGATTTTGCCAACGCCCAAATTTGATCGTTTCATTTTTATTACCTCATGGAAAAGGGAGAAATATATATATAAAATAAAAGGAAGTACCGTACATGCCGTTTTGATAGTAAAAACCGTTTTCGTGCGAAGACGAAAAACTGATAAATCAACTGAAACCTATCTGTCAAACTGATAAATCAACGAAATGGACTTATCGTAGTCGTCATCATCATCAGACAATGATGATAGTACTGCGTTGTTTGCTCATCGACGGTTGGTCGCTATGGTAGTGGCAATGGAAAAGTGTAGCAGTCAGACTGTAAATGTTGAAATGGCATAACGGTCATCAGGATCAGAGGTGTGCGGAAGTTCGATTAGCAATGACTCTACGGTACGCGGCGGGGGGGATAGTCTGGGACATTCATACAAATTTCGGTATATCAGTGGGTGAATTATACGGATCTGTTTGGCGTACAATGGACGCTGTGAACAACAAGCTGAAAGTGGCATAGGATTTAACTGATGTTGATAATCTGCGACATCTAGAAGAAGGATTCTCAAAAAAATCCCGACTTCATGCTATACGTGGTGCCGTTAGTGGGCTTGACGGGTGCGTCATTTGACAGAAGAACTCAGGAATAGCTGTTCCAAATCCGAATCGTTATTATTGGGCACGAAAAGAAAAGTTTTCACTTTTGCTTATGGAAATTTGCGATTCGGATAGACAATTTCTGTGGTTCGACGAGAGTTGCACAAAAACCACTCATGAATCACTTGCATGGATCACAACTGACCTGAGAGATAGAATTGGAAAAGGTGAGTTGACATGCCCATACTTCATTTTGGGCGACAATGAATTCACCTGCAGTCGATCGATCATCACATCGGGGAAAGATGATAAATTCAATTTTGAGAAGATCCCTCTAAGGATTAACATCGATTGTTCATTTGGGGAAATGATAGGAAGGTGGGAAATTTTTTGGAGACCGCTGGAGATGAAATTAGAGAAACGTGCCACAGTTATTGGGTTCTGCATCCGAATGCATAATTATTTCGTACAAGCTAGACTTGAGCTTGAATCGGAGCTTAAGGAAGAAAACTGTGTCATTGAAGTGAACCCAGGTGTTATACAATTGGAACAAGTTGTAAATAACAGATGAGTTTCAACAGAAAATATTCATATAGAATGTTTCTGTGATAATTGTGTATGTGGTGGTAGGGACAAGGGAAAAGCAGATGTGAGTCGTCGAGCAGAGATAGGAGAATTATTAAAGAACTTGGGACTTGTCAGACAATATCGTAGATAATGAAGTATATGATTGATCATTTCAAGTGCCATGTTCATTATCACAATAATTTTCATTGACTGTTACATCAATCAACCTGCCACGTGCTCCTGAATTGTCGTCACCTTCACCGTAATTGTCCTCAACTGTAATGTCGTTGTCATTGTCAATGAAGCAATTTTCAGAATGTCCGCTGCTCTTGTCTATGATGTGTAAAGAGTTGGTTGGAGAAGGAATATGAGAATGTGTATCAACAAACTGTTTTAGTTTCTTCTAAAGAAGTTTTAAGCGACATTTGTTAATTTGAATCAAAAAAGATGGGATGCTTTGATATTTCATCTGTGCTGACAGAATGACATATTCCTGATTCAAGCTTTTGTACGTATCTGATTCTATTTCCTGCCGCTTTAATCGATTTATTTTCGCCTTCTCTTCACCCACATCCAATTTCATCGGAGTCACAAGTATCTCCTTTAAGGTTGATAGCATGTGGTCGTCTCGTTTCTTGCTATTGGAGCGGGAGCGGGCCAATCGCGACGCTGAAGAAGCATCGTGCTTCGAGTCTTCCGGCATTGTGACAAGTGCTGATTTAAAAAGGTCATACTTGACACAACAGCAGTACATGTAAAATACACAAAGATCTGCTCCACAGAAGTCAATGAATTGACTGGAATACACATGTTTATTCTCAATGCCGTCATCTTGGTCTTGGTCTTCATTCCATTAAACATCATCTTTGTTAACATCCGCGTCGCCCTGGATTGATTTTTGAAAGTTGGAATATACTTTCATAAACGACGATCGTAAATCTCTAAATTCAGACTTCAGCCTGCAGTGACGACGTAACCTTCACGGTAGAAGGCGTCGAGTTCACGGAGCTCAATAGGATATGATTAGTCCGTTACGAACAGGTTGTAATCAATGTAATGCACGTTACTTTCATTGAATTTATTTACTGCGATTCTCCAAAACCAGTCAACATCTCCCGCGTCCAGTTGGTATCGTGTCAACTTCCTATCGCGCTGAAGAAACTGCTCCCTCTTATCAACGAACACATTCACCATCCTTGGCACACATATCGCATTACTCCACTTCATTTTGAACGTTGACGATGGTTCTTGAGACTGATTCCCTTGACTTGATTGAGCGGTGGAGGTGGCAGTCATGTTTGATCAGAGAATGCTTGATTTGGACTCCCATACAGAAATGTATTGCATTGAGGAGGAATTTCGGGTATCTTCAGCGATTCCATTGGTTGCAGTGGTTGTGGTGATGGTAGATAAATGGGGGTATTTTGTGGAACATCAACAATGTTGATGGACGGCGTCGATGATGGTGTTCGTCTATTCGCTGTTTCAATTCACTCAACAGACGAACCAAGGGAATGTTGATTCATTTCTTGTGGTGCATCCTTCTGTTCCAGCCAGAAGACACAACGACACCAGGACCAATTTGAAGGGCGCGGAAAAGGTGGGGGAAATTTCTCCGCTCGAAGGAGAATCTCAGCCCGTAGTCTTTCTGATGTGGGTTTCGTGCCTTTCGGCACCTACCCATCCGACGTCATTGTTCGCCAGCCGGGTCTGATCGAACGGACAGACGCGTCCCGTTGTTGCTCGCTCACTTTCATTCGTGGCATGTTGTTGTTGCCTTCGTTGTTGTTGCCGTTGTTGTCGGTGCCTTTGTTGGTGTCGTTTTTAGAAAAAAACGAAAAAAAAAACAAAGTGACAATTTTATCACGGAAAAAACAAAAACAAAGTGACAATTTTATCACGAGAAAATCTACCTGACTCAAATATTTTATTCATATGGGTTGGAACATAATGATTACCCCATCCACCCGGTACGAAAATTTAATACAGAATATTTTCGGCCCTCACAAAAAATTTCAGTTTCAATGTTTTGTATCAGTAGATAACGGGCTTTACTCATTTTTTAAAAATGTTTTACAAGTAGGTTATCAAATTGGTAATCGACTTATTCATCGACTTGCTTTAATGTGATTTTACTTGGTGTATCAAATGGGTTTTCGTTTCCACCCCCCACATAGACGTTCGCAACAGTCATAGCCTAGAGACGACCCTGCTTATCGAAAGGCGATAAGAAGTTGCAAAGGGAACCCATTTTATTTTAAAAAAACAGAATGAGCAGCATAGAAGAAGCACAGTGAAAAAAGGTGCAAAATTAAGTCTCAAAAGAAACCCCTGTTATGTTAGGATAGAAGAAGACTTCTATGATATAACCTTAGAAACAGCCAATGATTTGTGTTCTTGTCCCGTGACATTTTCCTTCTCTTTATTTTCTTTATTTTTCCTCTCCATAGAAACTTCCCACAGAAGAGGCGTAGGTCGACGACAGTAATCTATTTTACCGTGAGTACCGTCAGTTGGCGTTTACGTCATCGAATCCAGCGAATCAGCTTCTTCCCCGTCTTATGCACCTTTTTCAGGAGAATACGAAAAACATGTAGGATTCAAGAAGAGTACTAATAGTAAAAGTACTACGGGGAGATACATTATTGGCAACGTAACCACCAGTTGACGGTACTTGTGTGAAAGAGGGTTATTGATGTGACTTACGTTTACACATGATATCCCCGTAGATATTTTGACCAGTCGCTTTATCAATCTTGCCGACCTCGCTCAGAAATAAACGAAGAACAAATAGAGAGGTGCACCTACGAGAACATTTAATGACCTGAGCGTCAATAATGGCTACTTGAACACAGTAGTGTCCATCTACGTCGCAAAATGCTTTCTATCAGCTTCCTCTGGGTTCTTCATAGCTCATACAACTGTGAAATAATTTCTTGACACACGTCTCATTGATTCAAATGCACCTTTGAATTTACTATTACCTTCTTTGTTTTTGTACGGATTTGTATGCAACTATGCTGATCTAGATTTTGTAGATATTGAACTTTACATTAAATAATGGGATAATGAGGGGAGTATAGTCAGGAAACGGGGTACGAAGATGCTGTAGAAATTCGTAGATCAAGATAGACAAAGAGGAGCAGACGCAGCGTTACATTAGTGGGTATAGTAGGAAGTAAAGTCTTTATTCGTAAACTCGACACCAGGCGATGATGGAGTAGACATGCAGGGTCGGTATATATAGAACAAACATTGTTCAATACTCATTGCAGTTACATGGAAATGTGTATTGAGCTATGGTAAACAAACACTAAATAGTTGTTTCTCAATTGGTAATTATAATAACAAGAAATACAAGTTGTATTGCATTGGAGGGACAGCGGGAGTAAATTTACGATAACCGAAAAGAGAGACATAAAGATAAAGTGGTACGAGAGAGTAAACATAACCACAAAAGAAACATAAAGCTAGAGTGAGATGGGAGAGTGGCAAGCAATATATTAGCTACTGTAGTCCGAACACAGTCCACATGTTTGAGATACAGTAGCTTGAAAATAATGAAAATTAATGAATTAATTACAATTACAATACTGTTAATTAATTAAGGTACTGTATTATCACTAAGTGCTTTTCATAGAGTGTGTCTCATAATTATTTTGAGTAAAATTGAACATCCCCAAAATCTAGATCATCGTAGTAGTTGTATACCGATGTGTACGTTAAGATATTCAGAAATGGGAATCTGATCATTATTGCTTCAAAGTCGAAAAATGACATCTTCCCGGCAGAAGTGGACTTGACTATATTCACAGGAGTCAGATCTCCATGCACAAGACAGAGTGGAACATTTGGCGCATAGACTTCTCTGAAGACAATCTGAGCACGTGTGGCTCGCTGGAGCTATAGGACCAATAGTGACACGTGGCGTCTCATGAGCCAATCAAATTGTGTCACATGTCAGACAGAAAAAAGTGGCACCGCCACAAAGGGCGATACCGGCGGCTCTACCCATGCTCTACCCATGCACGCCACGGGCCCCTATCTTTAAGTGCACCCACCGGGGATTGAAATCCGAACCTACCGTTTAGCAAAGGGTCTCCCGACCACTAGGCCATGATACGGGTTGGTGACGTTTAACTGATTTCGTACCTTTTTATACAGCACAAATTACAGCTTTACAGTGCATTTCTTTCACCACCGTCCGTTAATTATACAATTACCGGCACGGCAGCCTACCGAGTAAACACGGGAATCTCTCTCCCGATTTTCGATGATCAAAACGACCGTTTTGTTCATCGAAAATCACGAAGCAGCAA
>JAULBU010012534.1:0-22806 GCA_032358235.1 Odonthalia washingtoniensis | reverse complement strand
CAGTCTGCAATCTCTTCTTCTTATTGTATTTTCATAAGATGGCATGTCGTGTCTAATCAGACGAAACTTCTGTCGAGTCCAGTTCAATAAGTTGTATGTCAGACGAATCTGTTCGTTACCATTATAGTGAAATGTCGGATCCAGAGCAATAGCAGTCGATGTCACAATCTTTAAATAATTAAAATATTGGTAGAATAATTTGTTAATTGGGATAAACGTATTCACCTGTATTCCTTACTTTTTACTGCCAGTAACAGTAGTCGATTCTGCCACTGTAAGTAGTCAAAAGAAATATAATAATATCCTGATTTAAAAAATGTTAAAAGGTTCCTGCATCTGGAGGAGTTCGTTTTGCAGAAATTAAATAATTAATTTTTTGCTGTAAAAAATCAATTTTTTTATTTTCTGCAAATTCTTGCCTTCCATATGGAGGAAAAGTTTTACATATTTTTTGTTGTCGACAATGTATAAGTAGGATGACAGCCTGTATTAGGTAAATACATGAAATTGAAAAACATTGACAGGAACATATACTATATGCGTAGTACACATTTATCTATAACCGATTCTGAGAACAAACGTGCAATTTACTTTAGCATATATGTAGAAATATACTTAGAAATTCAAAGTACACAAAGATAAATTCTATCAAGGAGCAATTTTCAACCTCACGGTGGCACTTCAACATATACCATTCCCCAATCATCCAAAATTTGTGGTTCATCTTAACCGCCATTATCATTTTCATCGGGTTCTCCTTCGCTATGGCCACAACTTGTAGGACTGCTAAAACTTTGCGATTTAACAGATAGCCGTTGACCTTTCCGATGAAAACTGCATCGATATGCATGTAAAATAGCATCTTTCAGATTTCTACAGGCCGGTATAGTATACATATGATACCTCAGTGCTCCTAGTCCATTCCATCCCGCCCCTGCATGCTGAAAGTAACCATCACCAATGAAAATAAATTGTCGTGATATTTGAATTTTAGGCATTTTTGCAAACAATTTGCAATTCTGTCCTTTTCATCCTGGTTGAAATGGACATCATGATGGGACTCAGGAGCTATCCATAACGGCACACCTTCATTAGCAGTTGTAATTTTGGAGTAACCAGGGGAACCACTTTTCCTGACGTCGACGTCATTGTGACCATGTTGTGGTGGACAATCCTTACCGGTGATGAGAGAGAGGCCCCCACCGTTTAGAATTTTGTCTGACATTTACAATTGTTATCAAAATTCAACGAGGCGCACAAAATTCCAATCAATGCAGCACGTAGTTCAGCTATCCATACATAATCACGATGAATTTCCATTTGATTTTCAAGTAGACTTATTGTACTGAAGTAACGTCCAATGCCATCTTTTCTGTCATGTTCCTCATTTAGAGAAATAAAAGTGTTGACAATGGGAATCCAATGATCTCTATTTCTTCCATCTTTCAGAGCCTCTTCGCCCGGAAACCATGCTTGAATTTAAGTTAAACGGTAACCAAATGTCTGTGAAGGAAAGTCATACTTTTCTTGAAAAGCTTCTATATACTTCTTTCTCATTGTCTCATCCGTGTTCAAAGGGTCAGACATACCCTGAAGAATGCAGTACCCATCACTATCCAATTACTGTTTTTCCTACAGGAGTACGCAAGTCCACAGCTTCCTTCAACGTTCTTCGTTGAATATAACCATTTTTACGATTCTGTGCGATCTCTGAGAATTTTCATATGTCCTGCTTTGCATATAAGGAGCCCACGCCCAAGAAATATATCTCAATGCTACTATTTGATCATACCTGTAAAAACGTTCGCAGGATGAAAATCCAGGATTAGTGCCGACTTTAGTACAGTCTTCGTATCATATTAAATTTCCACATCTAATAATTTCTTGCTTTCCACGTCCGTCCTGCCAATCTTTATTTTTCTTGCCTGTGTTTCTCGACTTCTACACTCCCTTGTAACTCCATTAACGGTATGCTCTGTTGCATTGTGTCTTCGGTGTTGCAGCATTTCTTCAATGGTCACTACATCTCTAAACATCTTGTTTATTTTATTCCACATAGCACGACATCCAGATTACATACCACTGCGAGGTGGTTTATTATCATAGAGGCCAATGTAATTTTCTTTGGTAGATCATGGCATGGGCTTCGCCATTCTACCTAATCGTTTTTTGATGTAGACTTTGCAGCCAAGATGTTCCGTTTCGTTGATTTTGACCTTCCGCCACTTGCAGATGCCTCAATCTATAGCGTGTCTTCTTCCATGTCAGACAACATGGGAATCTTAGCGTTTTACTTCTATTTTATTGGCTCGATTTTTTCCTCATCACTACTCTGTATGTCAATAATTTCACGTTTCTGCCTTTTATTGCTTCTCGTATGTGCTGGAATACTTCCAGGGACTCCCATTCCTGTTTTTTGCATTCCTATATTCCCACCGCCATTATTTCTTGAAAAAGTACTGCATTTTTTTGAAAAGTCTATCATGGCGAGAACTTGCACAGGTAGCCAGTTTTCCGGACCTTTTTTCAAAAACATACTGGAAAAGTCGCATGTGATTGCAAAAGTTTGCATGTACAGTTTGATTCTTCGTTCGTTTGTCTGGGATGAATACGTCCATTAGTTCCTGACTTTTCTTCGGAACTTCTTCTTCTGGAAAATCACATTCACCGTCCGCAATTTCTTCCAACAATTTCTGCATATACTTAAAGAAATAATTACCAAGACGATAGAAAACAGTTGCATCAAATGTTTCCTTTTCTGGGCTTCCAAAACAAGCTTCAGCTGTATCCAATAGGTACATTATAGTCTGCTCCGTACCGTTTATGAGAATTCCACTGTCCAAGTACGTCACCCCTCTTTCACTAGATTCTTCCCAAGTTCCAAACTGCTGTACGGTGGTGATCCTTGCCATGACAGATTTGAATCTGAAAAGCATCTTACCCACACGAGCGTCCGGTTCATATCTTGAGGTACTTCTACCATCAAGAACATTTGTCTTTTTCATGTTCCTCGCAATATGCACTGTCCTTGGTTCTTCAAACGGTATCTTATATCGTTCGGTAAACGTCTCATCATATCGTACACTGCTCATGAGGGCAATGAACGAAATGTCCATTTTTGTCTTCGAGGATGATATGTTTCGAGACCTGCTGATAATTATAACTTCCCACGATGTCATAGTCGACTTTTCAGTACGTACGAGAAGAGCGAAACTAATACTATCTCTTGCCTAATTGGTTTTGAAAGTTATCTCAACTTCTTCTCTTACCAAATTTGTTTCGGAAGTTGCCTTTACTTCTCCTCTTGCCCGATTTGTTCAGGAAGTTATGTTTCCACCAAGAATTTGGAGTGCGGACAGGAGATGTCTCCCGTCCACAATCACTAATGACTCTTCGTACTTCAGTACAATTCTATGTCCTTGCTGGATGCATCATTGCGCCATACCAGTATACATCCTGGGGACATGTTCACATTCGAAAGTCACAGAGATCATCCCGAAACCAACTTGATACCACTCTTGTTCAAAGGATTTAAAAAATGTATCACGATGCTCGGTGCTGACACACCTGATAGGGTTCTTAACGTTTCTAACTTGACTTACTCGAAGCCATAATTCTAGAGCCACATAATCACTAAGACGAAAGTCTGTTAGCTGAACACACCTCCCGCTATCTGTCTCCTCATTACCATCCCTGTTCGGACGTTGAACTTCGATACCATTTATATCTTGAGAATCCCAGCATTTAACACTATCTTCTTATTCCAAATCACGGAGGATTGCTGTGTTGGTCCGACTTCCATTGTTTTCAAAATACGGATATTTCCGTTACTTACACATCGCCTTTATTTGGACATCAATTATTTCCACTCTGTCCAATGTGTCATCCGGTGCAGCCGTTGCCCATTTCGCTACACTCCCAAATTTATTTCCACTCCCAGCTCTCACTTTTTCTGTACCAACAAGTACCACACTCATATCCGAATAATTAATTCCACGACACCCTGAGATGACTTTACCGCTTCAACGGAAGCATCAGGATGACCTAGCCAATTCAACGGAATCAGCATCTAGACAGTACAGATCAACAGGAACATCTAGAACTATACCCCTTCTCGCTGCATCTGTACGGATTTCCTCTTCAAGAACCAGTTTGTGGAATAGTTTTTCACCCGCCGCCGGAAGGTAGCGATGCATGAGACACTTTCCCCGTGCAGATGCTGATGATGAAGACATGTCCTTTACAAATGTATTATGTTATAGTTGAGAAATATTGAAGTTAGTTGACGGCGACGGGTTGTGAAGAAGGAAATTTTAATGTTGCGCGCAATGTATAGAACGCATCGCGCATTATATTGAAAAGATTATATTGCGATTTGAAACTGGCTTCGTTTCAGTTGTAGGATTTGGTGATTGGTTTGTTGTCTTTGCTATCATAAATGGAATTGTTGTATGGATTTCTTAAGCGGACGGTCCTTCTGTAACGAAACATTAATTGTACCGTGTACGGGTGTGTTGAACTCACCCGTCCGATATTGCAACATATTTTTGCGACGTGAAAATATCACTCGCAAATATTTTGTAATAATTTTCCTCCATATGGAGGCCGAAAATTTGCAAAAAATTATATAATTGATTTTCTGTTTCAAAAGATAAAATATTCAATTTTCTACAAAAACGATTGTTCCATCTGGAGGCTGAAAATTTGCAGAAAATGAAATAATTGATTTTTTGTTGCAAAAAATTATATATTTAATTTTATGCAAAAAGAGTTTCAACCATATGGAGGAAAATTTTAACAGTTTTCATTCATCTCCCGACGCCGTGCCGAAAATTTAATATTTAATTTTCTACAATATATACCAGATCACATCATTATATAACTTTTCGGGGCATAACATTGCGGTACTGCTACCGTTATGTTACCTTTTTCACGTTTGTTCATATTCTTTCACCATCAAAATCGGTGATTGCGCCTCTACTCGAATATTACGACCTTCCACAGGCGTTATCATACCTTTTCAGCAACAATTTCTTCAAAGTCATCATATCAGCACCATATACATCTACACACATCTAGTCTACTTCAAATCAACGCCGTACAATTATATCATATTAGCAGCAACTTCACAATCCATATATTCTTCTCCACCAACATCAGCCGCAAGCATTTTACATCAATTTCAACATTCTATATCCCATTCCCCAACAGTTTTAAACTTTTTTTTTCAACACGGAACTGAGAAAAAACACAACATGTCATCTTCAACCTCAACTGGAAAATTCTTCACCGGGAAAAACTCAGCAAATAAGTTTGAATTCACTCGATTTCTGCCGTTTTCCTTCATTGACAGTTTTTCCAATTCATCTTTCAAAGAGAAATTCAACTACATGAATGTCAACTTCGAGAATCAACTGGAATAGTTGAGGTTCCATAAAGACCCTATTTCCATGCGCATAACAACACGTTTCGAAAGAAAGTCGAATGACATAAAAAAGTCTTTGAAACAGTCGGTATTCGAGTTTATATGAGCTAATTGTGACACGTTACAGCAGAATTGGATTCATAGAAAGTGTGTCAGATAGCTAGTGCGTCTCTAGACATATAAACATATGGTTGTAGAGATGAATGCACACTGCAAATGTTCACTGACATCTTCATTGACAATTTCACTTCAACTTCATTATTAATTGGTCTAACATTCATTGAAATGATTATGCAGTAAACTGGGAAAAGAACTAGACGCAACCCATTCAACAATCCTTTCCAAAAAAATTTCAATTGTCTCCTATTCTACAATATCATTTAATATTTCTCGGAGACAATACCAAAGAAAAATTTCAAGGCGCGTAATAGAAATATTCTCAGCATCAAACTTTCAACTGGTACTAGAATAGTGTTCGTTTGTCAAAAACGTTTCAAGGCGTGGGAAAAACTGGAAACATCATTAGATATTCCTCTAGTAAGTACAATGATGCCACTGTAAATCTTTTACAATTCGACAACATCAACATTCAAAGTTCTTTCTACCAGAAACGATGGTTTTTCTTCAGTTACTGAAGAAACAACATTTTCGGCAGATGAATAACCAGTCACTATCAAAGAATTTGTTTCCGAACAAGCTTGGAGCTGAAAAAACAGAGTGGACACAGCATTTAGTTACATCGCATATTCATATTTTACCAACCTACACAAAATATTGTGCAACATCTCGTTGTACGACCCTGATTCCAACTTGGTATCAGCTCCGATTCTGAAACGTTTCTTTTGTGATCCGCACAGTTCGGAATTGCCGCAATGCTCATATGGTATACCTGGTCATGTATCCGAGCCTCTCAACTTATCTGTTCCAGTTAGAAACAGTTTGAAAATTATCGAGGACGTTGATGAGAATATTTCGCATTCAGAGGAAACGAAAACAGGTAATGGTAAGCGTGAACGCTCACCGTTTTCTAAGAAATAAGAAGAAATAAGAAGAAATATAAGGTTAGCGGCAACCAATAAATGGAAACATCCCCAAACCAATGTTTGGATATCCCTACAGGAGTTAAGCAGGAACATGATGTCGAACCAGCAGCTTCAGATGAGCTGACTACAATGGGATTGAAAGCAATGGAAGTGCTGAAATTAAGTATCTAGAATTACTGTTCCTGCTGTGAATGCGATTTTCAGTCCCTTACTGACACACATGAAAATGCCATGGGTCAGACTCTGCAGGATAATGTTCATTATATTCTAACAGACCCACCATACAACATGAGACATAACAACGACTATCCAAATTCATATCACGATCAGTTCAAATCAGAAGACATGAAAGATTTGGTAGATTCATCGGAACATGTTTTGACACCAGGAATTCATGCGCATATTTTTTTGTTCGGCAATGCAATTTTCTTCCTGCATTCAACATATTTGGTCGAAGGAATATTTAATACCATTGGAAGACCGCGAAGAAGATGAAATTTGACAAGTTTACAAGACTCAAGTAAACATTTTCAATGTGGAGGAAACGCCGCTCCATTACACGAAAACAAGGGGTTACTATGTATCACATCCAAGAACACCCCGTCTCTCGCATCTTTCCGTGGTTTAAAATTCAGTGCATTTCTGGAAGAATGGTATTGTATGGGATCACACTTTGAAAAGGATAAACTACGGTCGTCCTGGGTTCATTACTTCTGTTCATCCCGGAACATGTAATGAAATTAATAACATCCCAAGGGTCCGTATCGAAGAAAAGTTATTCCTTCCATCTCAGACGAAGTCTTTCGGTTTAAGGCCAATGCTCCGACCAGAGAAAAAGTCAAGACAGTGGATGATGGATATTATCTTGAAGTTTACTCATTCTGGAGAGTTTGTTGTGGATCCATCCGCTGGTACATTTTCTGTGGAAATTGCATGTATAATTTTTTCAAAACATAGAAATTTTGTCGATGGTGATATGGATTATAACTGTATGAAATGCTCCTGGACACAACTGGTCGAATTTTTTGATCGTCAGTTACTCAACGATGAATTGGACATTTATGGGAAGGAAAAAATCCTATTTGCAGCACAAAAATAATTTGGAGAGCTGGAATCCATTGCCGTAAAAAAAGAAGGGGCGTATGGGATATTCCTCCTGGACTTCCCACAGTTCAGACTTTCCCTAAGCACGTTCGTCACTTCAGTTCACAAGTAATTGGGGATACATATTTGTATGACAACGGTGTTCCCACACCGCGTGAGAAGTGGGAAATATCTTGGGATCAAGCCCTTGATGGAATACATACAAATATGTTCCTTGCAATGGAATGAGGGGCACTAGGTTTTTCCCTGAAACCATCCACAATCAAACATGATGAAGCTGGTATGAGGTTTTTCGCAGGAATGACAATTGATGACGGTTTCCTCATTGATAATTACTATGGAACATTGGATTACGAAAATATCGACCAGAGTCATTCAATTAAAAAACGTATGGTGAGTGTTTCCTTTCGGTACCTTAGGCTTAATTCCTGAAATACCGTGCCAATTGTTAACATAAATTCACAGAAAATGATGGATCGAAAAAGAAGACATGGATTTTAGCTGCCCCTAGGTGCATCACAAGATACAATAATGATTTCCATTATCTCTATGGAAATAAATCCTCGGCTAACGACAGATTGAATGATCCAAGAACTGCGCTCTTGTGCAAAACAGAAAGTTGAGAACTGATGCGGCTACAACTTCTTACGAAACTTTTGAGATTGGTGCTTTATGTCCTACTGCAATTAGTTAGAAACTTTTCATTGATTACGGTCCTGATCATGTTCATCACGTTAAATACAGCTGGTAAGTTTATTTTCATTTTTCCTGTCATTTTATCTTCAAGTTGTCTCGTCTTATGCACACTTCATTAGACTCTTTATCATCACAAGTACATTTAGTAAACTAACATAAATGATTTCACTATACACTTACATTGCCATGAAAGCCTGTCATGGTACAAGTAATGATATGTACGTTATATTCTGAGGATATAAAATATACTTTAGTATATGTCACATGTCTCAGAATGACAGTCTCTCATGTTACGGTACAAGGACAGGCTCTCATTTTGAGAATATAACATTCCAATAGCCAGTTTCATCCATTAGAATGTGAGCAACCATAAATTGCGATTAATATAACAGAACATGGACAGTTCGTACAAATAATGCTTGAACAAACTTCCACACGCACCTACCAATACATGATTGTTCCCGAATCATGTATGGGCAGGTGGGGTAATCACTATAAAGAGATAAGCATCTGTAGTACAGTTGCCTTCCTTTTCACAGTGAAATATATCGTAACGTAACCTATTTCCTACCCTTCCACACTTGAAGTGCGCAAGGGTGGGAAATAGGTTGCGTTATTCCGTTCCCCAAGTTGGGGAAGGAAAAATCTAATAACTAATAACTAAATCTAAGAAGTCATTGGAACAATTAAGTCTACCCAAATATGAAAAGTAGGTAAGCGTTCATGGTCTCGCGAAGGCCATGTCAATTTATGCACATAGTGAGAACCGTATTGTACTTGACAATGGCAATCAGGGTCAGGTAGTAGTACAGTACGCGATTTTCAGTTAAGTAGAGGCGTGAATACCGAGGTAGGGTACGAGATTACGTACTGTAGAGAAGGTGGGAAGATCTTATGCAATTAGGGAGTGCCGTGAATTTGATAGACTATCGAATGGTGGACAAGCGAGATGAGTGTTCACAGTCTAACTGACTACAGCGATTGTGATCCTCCTGACAAGCGCGAGCGAGTAAAAATACCCACTTGGAGACCTTTTGACTGGGTGACTACACCTGGTAGGGGAAGATTATAAACTTTGAGTTTAATAATTATAGGTTGAGAAGTAATAAGGGAAAAAGAGATAGAAATTAGAAAGGTGCAATGAACGTTTTTATAACAAAATAAAAACTTCATCAGCTGAAGAAAGGCCAGTAGTCCATGTTGTCACTAGGTATGACACGTGTATGGTGGAAAAGTGTCAATGAGGTTCCAGCCATTTTTGAGTAGTGTGATTCCAATAAAAGTGGTTTTTGGTTTTAGTGTGGCCAACTTGTGACTCCTCATGAGACTGCTGATGTGATCCGGCCAGGAATTCATGTTATGCCTACCAACCTCCACAACATCGTAAACGATTTCCTACCTTTCCACACTTAGGGAACACAAAATCTAACAACTGAAAAAACTGATAACTAATAACTAATAACGGATACGATTTATTTCCATTCCACACTTTGTGAGGATGGTAGTTACAAGAATTCTTGGCATGGACAGGAAGGGGATACAAACGTGTTGACAACTTTTGCAAATATTCCCTTGAATAGACATTTTACAACCATTGGATGTACGTGGAATATTATTGTTATGAAAACCCTTTCACCTCTTCAAATTATCGTAACAGTAATCTGAACCGGTGAAAGTGTTTTGATAAATTTTCCAACGGCGTGTTGATAACTTGAACATGTCCCATACATAACCAAGTAGTCACCATGTCGTTAGATATCTAAAGACATATCCTAATAGAATCCCTTCCATTTCTCATTGATTCCAATCGCCTGATGTGCATCTTTGATTTTAATGTGCCCATTAAATCTCGTGACGGACACGTTACATTTATAATATCTCACATAAATGTTGAGCATGTACCATACATATCCAATTTTTCACCACGTGGTTGGTTACTTGAAGCCATATCGGTATAAAATCGCTTCCATTTCTTATTGATTCCAATTGCCCAATATGCAAAATTTATGTGAACGTGTCTATTACATCATGTAACGGACAAAATACATTTATAATGTCTGAGGTAAATGTGAATGCGTCTCTTCCACCTCTACAATGTAGGCATTCATGAAGTACAGTAATTACATTTTTGGTGGCTTTCCTCCATCCCTCTCAGATATTTTTGTATTGCTGGTCGTCATACACGTACTACTGTAATCACTGCCTTCATAAAATTGGATTAAAAAGTGGTGACGGCAATGACAAAAATTTGGGACCACATTATTTTTTATAATTAATTGTCTTAACTGCACGAAACTACAAAACAGTGAACACCGGGCGTTCATAAAATTACCAGTTTTTACAATCTGAATGCCCGCGGATAAACTACGATGTTTTGATGTCGAAACTACGAAGGGACCTAATGTGGGCGTTCATACTGATAAAATAAATGGTTGGTTCCCTGGAACTTCCGTTCACTTTTACTGCTCGGAAGTAGACATTCATTTCTGGAAACACAGACGCAGGTGGCACGCAGAAAATCTACTACGTGTACAACCCAACAGTACGGTAACATACAGACGGTAAACTGTAGTAAATCATACGGGAACCCGACATACAGGCTGCACACTTTACTTTACACGCTGCATACTGTGGTCTACCATTCGTGTATCTAACAGCGACGCAACATGCGAGCTTTACACTGTATCCTACCAATCCTGCATTCGAAACGAATCCGCCTTTATCTGTAATTAGTTGGATTAGAGCTTGTGAAATTTCACTACACTTGTAATTTTTTTAATAGCTATTTTTGCATTCCGAAAGTGGAATTTAACTATCTCTTCAGGTACGATGCAATGATAATAAAGAAAGCAGAAATAAGCACCATAGCCATCCAGTATTAAGTCACCATTTGAACTTTAACGAGTCAAAACCTCGGCGCGAGGAAACTCAAACCATAACGTGTTCCCATCTGATTCTTACTCAGCGTCGGAAGCAAAGAGGATCTCCAGGTTCCATGTTATAGTGCCGATTTTCCCAGTTGCGAATCAGAGCTGGAGAAGAAAAAATTATCGTCCTCGACTCATGTATCCTCAAAGACGATTAAATGAGTCAGGAGATTGGGTCAAGCCGCCGCTACAGAACCGCGGATGTAAGTAGATTGTCCACACAAGTAAAGGATAAATACTCACTAACGATACTAACTCGTGAACTTATTCTTCATCACACAGAACCTCAAGAGAGAAAATACCACAACAGTGATTGCACATTTAAGTTTCGGCAAGGGGCAGATTAGACAATAATTATCGCTTCCTGCCACAAATATGAGCAGTACTACTATATCATTGGTAAAACTTCAAGTTATTATAGCTGTATTATACAATTTTTGACTGATCTAATTTGTATCAGCCAAAAATAGAACATCATTTAAAATTTGTGGCTGACTCCAAGTAGTGTCGAGGCTGAGACAGCCACGAATCGAATAGAAGTTGTATAGAAAATGTAGATGGTTCAACCGTAATGGTTGAATCATCTACGTTTTCTATCCTTCCCCCTGCGTTTTCTCGGATTATCGACTTGATACTCGAATAAACTTGCTGTTGAACAGCAATTTCAGTGGATTCAGAATCGAGTGGTTCCGTATATGGTAATTGGTTCAAGTAGCCTACATCCTGACTCATTTGGAAGTGAGTTTTCTTCTTGAGTAAAAACGTGAATACTAATTCATATAATTGGATTAATTCGGATTGATTCATACTAATTTCTGAAATTAGAAAAGAACAGTTTGCAAATACTTCAAAAAAATGAATTTATTATGAAATGTGTGATACAGTTATGTGTCACCGGGAGTCCTGGTCCGGTTATGTAGGTGTCTAAAGGGCACCATCAACATTTCTCCTAAATTTCCAATGTCGTCCTCTGGTCAATCTACCTGCTTTGTTCCCTGCCTCATCCTGATTTGTCTCATCAACCTCTGATTATTTTTCACTCTCTAACAAATTAAAACTAGCATCATAACCGAAGGCAATAGCATCACCCGATTGGTAGTCTATTGGTATAACGTACATGTGGAACCACAATCAATGACTACCATTTAACTGTGCATCTTCCTGTTGGGCATGTCATTGTTCAACAAACACTGAATTTGAAACAATTTCAACTGGTTCCATTTTCAATGCTTTCGCGACGATAGAACAACTTTCTGCATTATAGGTGACGAACTTATGATAGGAAGCTAATATATTAAGCGTACAACCGCCCTTCCCAGTGACCATTATAAAGAATCCAAGATTGATAAGATCCTTCACCGAAACATCGTTATGTCCAGCTTGGCCAGTACATTTCTTAGCTTGTCAGAAGGTAAAGTCCACCTGTCACTGAAGTTAGAGAATTACCTTAACCTTAACCGCTACCATCTAATCCCACGAACGTGACCAGGCAGCCGATTCATACATCTAATCCAGCACGTCTTCTTGCAGACCACACTCAAGATTCATCATTTCCCATGTGTCCTGTCAGTAGTTCCATAGTTGACGAGTAACGGCCAATACCAGAATCTCGGTCCTATTCGTCATCTTTTTTAACAGCCACAATAACTATAGGACTCCATAAGTTGCGATTAGATTCATTTCGAAGGTGATACTTTCTTGGAGAGGTCTCTTCCACGAATTGATGCAGATATTCAAACGATTCTTTAGGGAAGGAGTCCGAGAGTTTCACGTTTTTCCAATATGTGGCTAGGAACTGCGCATAGATCCGCCATACCTGGCATGATGTAGTAGCCGTCTATCAACAACGCTGTGTCCATCCTCTCGAAATATGCTTCCCCGTATCCTTCGTTCCTTTTGTCGTAAGCCATATCCCAATATTCATTAACATTTCTTATTATTAACCTCTCCGTAAACTAACGATATGATCCCCACAGCCACGCCATGTCTCTAATAAACAACACATCCTCACTACTGAAAACGTTTTCTGCACGATGGTTTCATGGTACCAAGAAAGAGGCCAGTTTGTGAATAACATCACCATACGCTGCGTCACTATGAAATGAAACAGTTGAAAAAGGAGCACGCAAGCCTGGAGGGACTCTAGCGTTGTCAATGGAATCAACATCTGTGATTTTCTCTTGAAATTTTGGCGTCGCATAACCTACCAGGGGTTCTTGCGGGAGTTCATATTTACCATGATCCTCTCCACTTTCAGTTTCTTTTGTTTCTCTTCCTGCGGTATTCAGTTTTTTTCGTATTTGAACTATTTTTCCCGGTAATCCTTTTCTTCTGTATCGGCGATCCTTGACCACTAGCACTTATTTCACTCTCATCAACACTTCCATTATCTCTTTCATTGTCATTTTCATTGTCTGTTGAGACGATTACGTTTCCAGCTTTAGAGAGAGCTTTTTCTTCAGGCCTAGGTCTTGCTGTTGTCTGCGCTACATGAACATTCTTCCGAAATTTGCCAGATGTTGAAGTCTCTCCAGATTTACTTTTTACCAAATTGTAATGATTCCGCACTTTTGACAAAGCGGAATCAATTCTTTTCTCTTTTAAATTCACTGTAGAACCCCTTCTTCTAATTATTGGAATAATGACTGAATAACTTCATCTGCGTTGTAAATTGACGCCCAATTTCTATTTGAGCACCATTCCGATGTTCAACACCAATAAGCGTGAATTCATCCAACGACGTGACATCAGTCATGATGTATTTAAATATGTCACTGATATCATCCAGAAATATGACGCATGTTCCTAGAACGCTGACGCATTTAAAGGTGATGATCTCTCGGGATTAGTGATTTACTCATTGGCAGATGACACCGTGTACTGAAAGTAAACCAGTTCAGCCCCCATCGATGTTTCGTCATCGGCATGAGCCAAACTTAACTCACCCTTCGTCTTGGATCCACCAACTTCCGTGAATAGCTTGATAGTACCAATCATTGATGCATCTTTAAGAAAGAAGTTAGTCACTAGAACATAACAATCATAATGATTTCGACTTTTAACTCGAAGAAACTTATCTCTCATCATATCAGTAACGATACCGGTAATCATACATCGCTGATTGGAACGTTATATTGTGATTCGAAACTAACGCACTAGTTGATGATGCTTTGAACGGTATCCACAAAATCATAATTTTCTCTCACAATTTCAGATGTTAGGCTATTTGTCCGGCTGTGGTTAATTATTTCCCAACCGTTGAAGGAATACCATCTTTTCGGCAAAATTCACAGACCCGGAAATGCTTGCGTGCCCAAGCGTACTGGGTGCTGCTGTCTACAGCCAGTTCACGAAAACAGGATTCTCGATGCCTCCCATTAACCATTTCCACCGTAAATCCAGACGCCAGGTGCCTTTTTCCACTCTTCATTTCGTTCAAGTCTTCGAACTTTCCCACCACTTTGTTCTTGCTCGGATTGTTGGTCGCCGTTAATGACGTTTTACGTGACGAAAATCCTTGCTTCTTTATATAAACCATGATTTCATTTCAATGATCACTATGTATCTCACGAAGAGAGGGTCGCCATCAGATATTTGAAATATTGTCACCCATAAGTCTATATCTTCATATTCTTCCAAGTTGAACTCACGAACAACGATTTCCGTACCAGATTGTGTATCCATCTGTTCATCATCAGCCTGAGACGTTTTCCTTTTCTGACCAGACTTCGATGATTATGCATCTCTTCCACTATACACATATTTCACCAGACTGTTCAACTCCCAGATGAAATATCCATCGTTTACCATATCACCTAGAAGTCTTGGAGCAGCAAACCTGGGAAGTCTGGGAAAGGATACTTAATTTCACTGTCCTGGGAAACAATTTGATTGTTTGTTATAACAACAGGTTCCTCCTTTCCTGTTCTGATGAGAGGGGTCCCATTTAAGTGCTGCTGTAGTCCATCCATACTTTTCTCCCCTGCACCGCTCAAGTGGGCCACACCACACATTACCTGTGTACCAGTGCATATCCCGTACAATCGTACGGAATCCCCTGCTTTCATCCCCCGTCCCTCTGCTGTTTTATTACAACTTGAATCCTGCACACATTGTTCCTCGCCAAAACAAGTCTCATCGAATTCCATTAGTCCTTGCATCTTATTACTTGTAGTGTTGGTGGTAGTTGATGATATTGTTAAACGAAAATTACGTATTAGTGAAGTTGCAGTTTGAAAGTTGCTGGTGTTCCTGTTGTATGATTGCAGTGAAGTAGATGGATGGTTTTTGATTTAATTTTCATTGAAATTTCGTTACTAACAAATAGTGAATAGTATTCAATATGCTGAGGTGTCTGTTTTTCAATCAGAAATGGATGGGGAAATTGAATGGTATTATGACCGAACGGGCGTAGTGACTGGAAATGCCTGTTCTGTTGAATTTGTTCTGTTGAATTGGAGATGTTGATTGTTATTGTGATTGCTTCAAATTTGAAATGAACGTGCGAGACTCTGTTCGGATAAGTTTTTTCGTAGAGTAGAAGACGTTTATTTGATAACAAGATTGCTACGTCCGACTCTCCCGCGGATGTAGTCTGATTCTGAGCCCTGTTTGGGAGTTTCTCGTACTCTAAGCAACACTTCAAAAGTATATTTTTTGAATGAACTGTGTTCAAATTTCTATCCACATGGATGGATTAAATGTGAAAAATTATTGAATAGTTTTTGAATAATAAACTATTGGCAATACGTTTCTAAATAATATTATTACGAATAATTTTTGAAATAAAAGGTTATTGGATATTTTTCACATTTTCAGTCCATCCGTGTCGATAGAGCGTTTGATTAGAGAAATGGCCATCTACCTGGATGGGATAATCCCATAAAAACATTCCACAGAATTTAGCGCAGTGCTTTTATCTTACACGTTTATTGAAAGAAAAGTTTTAAGTGATGGCACACATAAACATATTGTTACATCATGACGGTCTCGTGAGAAATACAGTCTCGTAATTACTGTTTTCGTTTCGGAATTTCGAAATATAGCGGGAAATAAGTGTGTACAATTGTGAAATTATCTTTACGAACGATAATGTATTACTGTTTCAAGTTTTTTTCGTTCAATCGTTCAACTATTGTACCGCTACTTCTCCCCTAGTCCCCACCCCTGGGGGGAGAGTTAGGGGAACTTCCCCTACAGTTCGAAACTGTATTGTGCTCTGTTTTATGGAACAACTTGTTGTACTAAATAGAGGACAATACTGTTCAACCGGAAAATCATGCCAAATATAGAGTCAGTTGAATGATTTACTGGAAATACAGTAGATCGCCAGTAATTCATCCCGATTGTTATGTATCATCCTGTACTAGTCAATTTTTTTATCAAGTTACATTTAAACATTTCTACAATAATTGTACCCTGTTACAGCTTTAACAATAATGACCATGGGAAAGGGAATACAACATTATCAATACAAAAGACATGGTTGTATACATCACGCCACTTTCCTTTTCCGTTTGAGTAAGCACACTGCTATATGAAAATATATGCCAACATGTAACCGTATTAACCGGCAGGTTAATACACCCCAACACTCATCAGACGTTCATATAGAACATGGTGATACGGTGAGAGATGTACGTGAAAGCATCCACCACGTTGGTTGTGAGCGAACAGACCCACCTAGTGATATTGCACTTGAAGAAGATATTGTACCAGGGGACATCCAGTAACAGGCAAGGGCAGAGGTTTTGAACAAGTTTTGGTATCAGATTGTAGATGCTGTTATCACTATCGCAACTATATCAAACGGTGCTAAAAAAGCAGTGAACAAACTGCTTTTCCTAATTCGCCAAGAACTGTTCAATGTCTGGAGGTCAATTACTACTGTGAAGAATGACGCAGAATTCCTCACTGTTGTGAACAAGGATTCTAATGATAGCTTGTTACGTGAAGGGTTCCGGCTTTAGGTAATAAAACATGCATGTACAAATTCCCAGCCTGTATTATATATAAAAAAACGTTATCGATGTCCTGACACAGGAAGTATAACTGGGTGCTTTAAACGATATTGTACATCTACCTGTTTTCAGGGACACACTTTATTCACATCATAACAGTTCTGCCTCATCACAGACTGCATACTTCAAAGACCTGTACGAAATGAAGCGGCGTGAAGTCATTATATCGAAGAAAGTGGATGAAAATAAATATGGGTGGGAGGATGAAGGCATAAATCCGCAATCATTCCTTTGTGTCATACAAATATATTCTGACAAAACTGCTACATCATTGAAAAGTAAAGTTCTTGTTTCATATCCCGTCCACGGTGTATTTTTAAACTTCATTGCACAATTCCGGCGTTACCTCATCTACAACGGATATACACTTCTTGGGTTTCTTCCTGTTGGATACTAACACATATCAGCAGATGCCAACTTGTGCTAATTATATGATAATGTCTCAATACATGGGTTCACTTCTTCCGACAGCGTTCCTCTCCTCTTAAACGTTTTGTTGATATCGACATTCATTTGAAGGGCTGCAAAAATGGATGTTCTGTACAAATCTTTGGAATATATATGCTATCACCACTATGAACACATTCTCGCTCTGGTTTTCAAGTTCTCTTGAACAAAACGTTGTGGAATTTTTCTTCGTTATTTGTGTCATATTACTGTTGTCTACCTGAATGCAAGGATACGTCTGCCATTAGACATCGAACTTTGGTCGGAAGATCGTGTTCTAGATGTCTGGGAACAATGCAAGATATAATTAACCGGTCAGAAATTGTACTAAAAAATATTGGCGGAACGAAGCATGCACGTGAAGACATTCAGCGTCTCACAGTGAATGTAATGGAATGTAGAATTATCGCTGAATCAAAAAATGTAATACTTCTCATTAAGGAAGCAGATGGATCACTAGCAGATAGTTTTCTAGCGCCGTTTAAGTCATTTCTAGCAGAAATACACGGTATAACCAACATGTTTCCTCAGGATGTTTATTCAATTTAGACCTTCAAACCATTGCACAATCTACAACTGGGATTATCAAAAATGGTTAAGAACTGCTTCATCAACTATTTGTCATCGGAAAAGTTGTCACATCCTCGCGGTTCGATGAAGAAAAAGATGAATTTTCTATCAATCAAGAAAAGCATTTCACGAGCCTCCAACTCTATACTAGCTACCATTCAGAAGTACTACACACTACCAGGTCTGCATATTGATTTTCCAAAGAAAGAATCTTCCTCGCAATTGAATGGAATATTTTCAATAGATGGGGTACGTGGAATTCTGGATGGTAAAAACTACAGACAGTTGGATATGTTGTTTCCGTTCGTTGCAGCCTGGGTGGATCGTGATATATCCTATGATGAGGAGGCACCTCTAACAAATATTTGTACCGCTTATTCAGATATTGTTAACGTTGTCATGTCCGATAATGTTACGGATGGATGGTACGACAATGAAGTGGAAACACTAGAGGTTCACATTTGTACTTTTAAACAGTTTATGGCTGACACATTTGAAGATACTGCAGGTGGTAGTTTCTTCACTTTAAAATATCACCTTTTAGATCATCTCGTCACAGGTTTGATGAAATTTGGAAACATGGACATGTTTAATGCTGCACCTTTCCAACATTTCAACCTATTCATAAAATTTCTTATAGAACAACATCAAAAAGAGCAGTTACAATTATGGATGTTGCAAGAATGGACCCCACCATGAGACAGCTACGCTCAAACCATGGTTCTTCCAGACTAGACATTAGTAATGATGAATTTATACGAGATATGATCCCCCACATAGTACAAGACGGGGAAACTATCTCGTTGCATAATATCTTCCATAGCTATGAACTTGGTAATTCAGTATCAGCCCAACTCTTTGCGACAAATATAGTCAGTACTCGAAAAATTACACTCCATTTTTAAATATTATGTGCTAAAGACCTTTGAAAAAACTCTACATATATATATATATAATGTCGAGACAGTTGAAACTGACATATCGATTATGTTTGTGAAATCTGGGGTCTTGTTTGGGGGCTTCATACCTACTCTGAAACATCACGATGTAGTACTTAACATAATAAAATTTCCCAGGAATGAAGTCTGTAGGAAATTGTAGCACCGCATTTTGGCTTTAAACAAATTTGAGGCAAGAATGGCTGTAGAGAAATAGTTTCGTGTTGATAAGAGGTGGTTCTTACAATGATCTGAAACTCGGGGTTGCAAAAGTCCTTCTCTTGTTCCATGTCAAGAAAAATAAGAAAAGAGATTCCAGGGAAATGGCCTTTGTCCAATACATAAAAGCAACTTCTCCTACAGACGGTGTTGATATTGTTATGGATAGTGTTTTCCTTCGTTTGGAACTGGGCGAAGAGGTTGCTTATACAGCCTAACAAAACAAAAAATCACATGGCGACAAACATAACATTGCAACAGCATCCAAATGGTTTGATACTGTTCCATTCGAAACTATTGAGGGCTAAGTCCACATCCTGTAGTCAAATTTTGTGTTTCATTTCTCATCAGATGAACTTCCATGGAATCATCACCGGTTCTACATTAATCGTTTCTACAGAGCTCCAATGAGTACAGGGAAAGTCAAAATGTACTGGAACTCGTGGTAAACGTCTTATGTGTAAACAAAATATATCTTTACTGATGCACTATAGCTAATAAACTAATTCCATGTTTAAATTTTTATTATGAACATTGCACGGTTTACTTTTATATTGTATTCCTCACATATTCCCAAATAATTGCTGTACGTAGTACAATAACCCAAACTACATAAGATAAATATATGTCCTCTAGCAAAGAGAACAAATTAATCTTTTTCTACTTCCTATACTATATACTTCTTCTTGTTTTTCTTCATTAAATATTTCTTCCATATTTCTGATAGTCTCTGTTACGACATCGATATCACCAAGTAGATTGATGGTTGACCACTACTTGAATATTTTGTTAATATAACAATAATAGATCGTTCCGAGTTCAGTCCCAATATATTCTGCACATCATTTGTGATTGACTGTAATAAATACACGGTCCGGACTCGGGAGTACAACTATAGCAGTTTCATTCCGCTCCATATTCATGACGGCATTTTTTCGTTCTTCCATTCAATCAGTGCACTAGAACCGTGGGAGTTGCAATTCTTCTTCTGAGCACATCAACACGAATTTGCTAACACACTCAATAACTTGTCTGGTTGTCTCCGGAATAGTCTGCTTAAACACAGACATAGAATTACTCTGTATTCCTACACCACGTTTTTCTTGGACCTCAAAGCATGATTTATGGAATGAATCGAAGCGTCCAACCTTTAAATGGTCATATCAGTCCCATCGACAATACTGCTCTGATCAGCGTTTGGTATGTAACCCAATATATCATGCAGTATGGCTGCACCAACTTCATTAGGGAACAATTTTAGCATATTCTCATCTTTTTCATTACTTCTGCGGTCATCCTCATTCCATTCAACAGATGACTGCTCGTTATTCCGTCCAGCCTGCATTGTTGATGGTAATTCCCCAAATTAGTTTAACCTCGAAAGATGGGCACATCTCCACCACGAATAATCATATTTATTACCATTTCCAATTCTCCCGATAAACATTTCTTTTGCAACTGATATTTCCCTACTTTTTCCCGAATAGCCGTCGCAGACAGGCTGTGCTTGGCACCACACATTCTATAGTCCGTAGTATTGAATAGTCTATTCTGAGTTGTCCTTTTCGAGTATCTTGGTGTATCAGACAGCTTCTGCTTTTAACTGGATATAATGTATTTGTTATTTATAAACGTTTCAATCGTCTTTGTTCTCAGCTCAGTTGTTGGAAAACTTATATTCCATCCTTCATCTTCCAATTTTTCGTCTACAATAAATTTCAAAATGTGGAAATAACTATCATAGGAAGCCGAGTAGTACATTTTCCTATTTCCGAGTACGGAAGGGCGATGCGGGACCATATCCTTCCCATCAGTGTTACTAGAAGACATTGTCTCCGCAAACTCTGCACGTCCTTCCCACAATCATTCTTGTGTAAATTGAAAATTTTTCAGTTCAGAATATTCCCTTCTTGTCAATGGTAATAAACTTGTGTTGACCTTCAGTGCAACTTGAAAGAAATTTCTGAGTATAGAATTTGAGATATTTTCCGTTTGATCCCTTCCTTGCTCTGTGCCAACTTCCCCATGAGCTCTTCGTTCAGTTTTAGAATGGCCTTTTTTTCCGTTTGCAGATTCACATTTTTGCCTTCAAGCATACTGCTTTTCGTTACCAGCGATTTCTTCTCAGTGTCTAATCGTAATATATTTTCTTCACCAGCATTTAATTTTATCTTACTTCTATTCAGCTATACCACAACATCATCAAGACCAGCTGTAGCTCTACTCAGCTGTCTCCTCATTACATCAAGTTCTTCGTCCGCTGATAAACAAAATCGTGCTCCAGATCCCCTGTCAATACACGCTGTAGTTCTCCGGGAATACTTTTGCAACAACATTCTTTGTTGGACTCCGTTGTCCTCACATCCATTATTAGTAGCAGAATGTTGCCCGTTACTTCGATTATGGGAGGAATTGGTTGTTGGTCGTAAAGATCCACTTGTGAAGTCTGTTCCTATATTCCCTTGGCTTGCTCCTCTGCGTCTCTTTCCTCGGATACTTCCCTTCATCCAACGGACCGCCGTTCGACGTTTCTTGTGCTTTCTTTTTCCGTCCCTTTCCCCAACACGAAGTGTACTTCCAATACCAGTGCTTGGTGAAATTTATTCATCTGGTGATAGTCCTTGAAACATCCCTGACGAACGTCTTTTCTTACCACGGCTTTCCATTCTTATTTTTATCAATTTTTGCAGAACAGAGAGGTTATTTGACTTTGCTGTTGATGACAAGACCAATTTATAAAACGGCAGCACAGT
Organism: Odonthalia washingtoniensis; assembly: GCA_032358235.1. Lineage (NCBI taxonomy): Eukaryota > Rhodophyta > Florideophyceae > Ceramiales > Rhodomelaceae > Odonthalia > Odonthalia washingtoniensis. The sequence continues at coordinate 664 of JAULBU010012534.1, read as the reverse complement.
GATTGATTGTGTTTTAATCAAGATACCAAGGGTCTCCAAATTCTGCAGTACGGTGCATGAATTACCCTTGACAACACGAGTGCCAACATTCATTTTCAATTACAGAACTGTATCAAGAATCAGTATAATCCAAATTTTTCAAAATTACCCATTCCAATTATGTATGTCATTTTCCATGCTGTGATACATCCACAAGAATAGAATGGAAATGCAAAAAATTATCCGATAATCTTTTTATTAATACAATATCCGATAATCTTATTATTGAAACATTACCGGATTATTTTTTTATTTTCACTCTATCGATGTGGATGGATTTGAAATTCAAATTTTTTTACATTTCAATTCCAACTGGGAATGTATAACATGACTTTCTATTTATTTTACTATTACGTATTTTCATCTCAATCACACCATTTCAAATTCAACTATGTTACCATTTCTCTTTCTTTCCCCATTCCTCTTTACCGGAAGCATACTTTTTAATTACGATTATCTTACTAAGCTGGTAGCTGTCCCTTATCTCACCGCACTTAATAAAATAATTCACAATGCTATTGTGTACTACAAGCTATGCGAGTAGTAACCGTACAATCATGTACTACTACTACTACTACTACTACTACTACTACTACTACTACTACTACTACTACTACTACTACTA